>SZWC01004784.1:92598-112392 GCA_023375785.1 Penium margaritaceum | reverse complement strand
GCAGAAATGGGACGCAAAGAGTGCGCAGATGCTGATGATTGGCTACGACGTGGCAAGCAAGGCCTATCGCCTCTATGAGAGGGATACAGGCCACGTCATCATCTCCAGGGATGTCGTCTTCAATGAGAGCAACGTCATCGGCACCAACATTGTCTGTGAATAGGCAGCAGAACCAGCAGCTGACGAGACAGTGGGAGCAGAAATCCTTCCTGACCCACTCTCTCCCGATCCGTCCTCCACTGTGACAGTGGGAGAATCACTCTACTCTCCCATGTCTGATGCATCAAATACAGCAGCCTCACCGGCAGAAGCAGAGGAGGAAGATGTAGCACCACCAGCAGTAGCAGCTGTGCCAGGAGCACCGCGCCAGCCGCCCGCTAACGCTCCAGTACCAGGTCGCAGGTATCCTCTTAGGGTGCGTTACAAGCCTGGTGAGCGCGGCCATTTCTGGATGCTACAAAAGCCAGAACAGATGAACGTCGCAGTTGTAGTAGATTCAGATGAGCCAACGTCATACAAGGAGGCCATGGCTGCACCGGATGCAGCAGATTGGGCGCAAGCCGTGCAGGAGGAGATACAGTCGCAGCTGGACAACGGCACGTGGGAGCTGACTGAGCGTCCACCTGGGCGTAAGGTGATCAAGTGCAAGTGGGTGTTCAAGAAGAAGCGGGGAGCAGATGGTAACTTGGAAAAGTACAAGGCGAGGCTGGTCGCCAAGGGCTACTCGCAGCAGGAGGCCATCGACTACACAGAAACTTTTACCCCTGTTGCAAAGTTTGCCTCTGTGCGTACGCTCCTCTCTTATGCAGCAGCTTAGGATTTCGAGGTTCACCACATGGATGTCAAGACGGCATTCTTGAATGGTGACTTGGAGGAGGAGATCTACATGGAGCAGCCGGGTTCGTCATGGATGGCCCGGAGCACCTGGTTTGCAAGCTGCAGAAGTCGCTGTACGGCCTCAAGCAAGCTTCCCGTGCTTGGAACCAGAAGTTGGATGCGGCGTTGCAGTACATGGGGTTTGAGCGCAGCGAGTGTGACTACAGCGTGTATCGCTGGCAGCATGAGCATGAGATCCTCATCATCATTGTGTATGTGGATGACATGCTCCTCCTTTCCAACAACATGTCTGCACTGCAGGAGTTCAAGGAAGCGATGCAGGAGCGCTTCCAGATGTCTGATCTCGGGGAGGCGTCATACTTCCTCGGCATCCAGATCATGCGTGACCGCAAATCACGCTCTCTCTCACTACAGCAGAGTCGCTACATCAAGGATGTCCTGCAGCGGTTCGGCATGGCAGAGGCCAAACCCATCGGCACGCCGCTGGAGACGCGGCAGTACCTCGTGAGCTTCAGTGGAGAAGCAGATGTAGCTGAGCGGCAGAAGTACCAGAGCGCCGTCGGCAGTCTTATGTACCTGATGGTGGCAACCAGGCCTGACCTCGCACAAGCTGTGAGCGCTGTGAGCCAGTACATGGCGAATCCCGGACCTGAGCACCAGAAGGCAGTGAAGCGGATCTTCCACTACCTTGCTGGAACCATCAACGTTGGCATCACCTACAACGGCAACGACAACAGCATCAACGGCTATACAGATGCAGATTGGGCTTCAAATCCTGAGATCCGCAAGTCCATCTCTGGACATGTGTTTCTCATGAATGGAGGTGCCATCAGCTGGTACAGCAAGCAATAGGTGGTCGTGGCTACCTCGAGCACAGAAGCTGAGTACGTCTCTCTCAGCTTTGGTGCCAAGGAAGCAGTTTGGCTCCAGGTTCTCATGGCGGAGATGAGTGGAAGTGTAGCAGTTCCAGTTCCTGTGCGCGTCGACAACCAAAGCGCAATCGCACTCGCCAAGAATCCTGAGCACCATCGCATATCACTTCATCAAGCACATGGTGCAGGAGGGTGCTATCAAGCTGGAGTTTACTCCAACTAGCAGGCAGGTCGCTGATTTCTGCACTAAGCCAGTGTTGGAAAGGGAGCCATCCGGCTCAATTTCAGGTCCACAAGAGCAAGTTCCAGGAAAGTACCAGATGCCTGCTCCGATCGTCAATCCGTCTTGACCGTTAAAAAGATCACGTGGCAAATTATCTACGGTCCAAGTTTCAGGCCGATCCAACGGTCCGATTGGGAGATATCAATTTTCAAAGTTTCGGTGGTCATGGACCGTCAATGTCTGGGTGGGCATGGGTGATGGCTCCATGCCTTAGCCTGAGAAAAGAAAAAGGCAAGAGGTCCAGGGTCAAGACCTGATGGGAGAAATATCCAAAAAGATCCTTGGTCTTAGGATTGCCTTGTCAGAGTGTGCTGACTAGGATAAAGGTACCTCACCTTACTTTTTAGGTGAGGTGAGATCCTTGTGTGCTAGCCATGGACACATGGCGATTATCCATGGGTTTGTGGGTGATGTGACCACTAGGAGTGTGCCATGAGAGCATTCTCTAGCTCTCTAGGTCGTGTGTGACTGGTCAGCCTAATTGTTCGGCTGATTTCCTCCCTTGTGTGAGATTGTGGACTCTAGTGTGTGAGCCTTAGCCTCCATGGCTAAGTGGTATGGCTTGTGAGAGGGCTGACTTGCCCAAGCTCTAGCTCTATATGTACTCCATTATTTTGAGTGATTCTATAACCATTCTTCAGGACAACTGATGCCCTTTCAGTCCCACATGCTCGCTGCTCCAAGACTCCCTCTCTCTTCCAGATCCAACATTTGGTATCAGAGCCAGATTCTGCCAGATTCAGCCAGCACAGGCCGTCAGTTTGAGAGTGACGGGTTAGGGTCAAACCTTGACCAAAGTTGATTATCGACCACAGGATCTTCAAGTTCGCAAGACAAGCTTTCCAACGAGCTTAAGATCGCGAAAATCCAACAATCACATTGAAAGTTATGCTCAAAACGAGGTGGGCCAGGGCTACACTCTTCTCTATAAGTAAGGCTGTTGTCTTGTGATGACGATAACTCTCTCGTTTCTTTGTCAAATTTCAAAAGTGGCATATGCGAATTGTAGTATTTTTCCTAAGCTTTCTATTGGTGCAAAAATATTTTCATTCCATTGATTCGATTGGGAGAAATGCCGTTTACAAGCTGGCTGGTCTGAGTTGGAGTAGGAGCAGAAGCATACCCTGTTTTAAAGAGGGTATATCTTTCAAAATCCCTTGTTGATGACCCTGTTTTATGGGTCGATCTGAAAGGTTTTGAGCTGACTTTTCTAGAGGTGGGCTCAGTTTTTCCAAATTCCCAGTTTGCTGGCATCTACAGTCCATTTTCTGTCTGACAGATTTCTGGCAGAAGCAGCAGCAGAAGTAGGGGTAGCGCCGCCACCCAAGGGCAGCGTTGAGCATCACCAAAGCTCAAAATGGCAGCAGCAGGCGTGGTAACAGCAGCCCAGCCCTTGGAGAGGCTGGAAGGACGCGCCAACTTCACATTTTGGAAGATCCGTACCCGCCTCCTTTTGGAGGAGAGGGGCTTGTGGGAGGTGGTGAGCGGCGACGAGCGCGCTCCGCCTCCACAGGCAAAAGGCATCACCGCAGCTCAGGTGGTGGCGGGGAAGACGCCACTGAAAGGTGCAGCAGATGCAAGTTCATCTACAACTGCAGCGGCGGCGTATGAGGAGTGGAAGAAGAAGGACAGGCAGGCCTACAGGTTGCTTGTCAACACCATCTCCAACCCGCATCTTCAGTACGTGAGTGACAAGGCTACTGCAAAGGAGGGGTGGGACACGTTGTGCAAGAAGTAAGAGAACAAGGATCTTGCATTCCTCATGCTTTTGGAGGAAAAGATGATGGCGCTAAAAATGCAGGGTGGTGAAGGGATGGAGGCGTACCTAGACAGGGCAAAGGAGCTGGCGAAGCAGCTAAGAGCGGCCGGCAACCCTGTGGAAGAGACGCGCTTCATACTCCTCTTGCTGAGGGGACTCCCAAGCAGCTACAACACGGCGCGAGAGACGTTGGAGTGCCAGCCAACTCTCGACCTCGATTTCATCTGCACACACCTGGTGCAGGTGGAACTGCGCCGCAATGCCGCAAAATGCAATGACAGCAACCGCAGCAGTGAAGCAGCTTTCATGGCGATGGGCTCACGCAACCACCAGCAGCAGCAGTCCGGGCAGCAGAGAGAAGAGAAGAAGGGCAAGTGCCATTATTGCCAGAAAGAGGGGCACTACAAGAAAGAGTGTTTCAAGTTGAAGAGGGACCAGAAGGAGCAGCAGCAGCAGCAGCTAAAGCAGCAATCTCCCCAGCAACAGCAGCAGCAGTCACAGCAACGTCAGCAGCACCAGCAGCAGCAGCAGCAAAACCAGACCGGCGTGCGCCATTTTGGCAACATGAACGTGGCCAAGGACGTGTGCGATCGCCTCTTCATGGCGAAGTCTGACATGTCGCAGGTGGAGAAGGCGGATCTGGCGTGGTACAAAGACTCTGGGTGTACCAAGAGTCTGACGCACCATAGGGAGTGGTTTACGTAGTTGCTATCCATCGCTCCCCGTCCTATCGCTTTGGGTGATGACCGGGTGGTGTATGCTGAAGGGATTGGGATTGTGGAGATGTGATTGGAGACCCCGCGTGGCATTGAAGTGGGAGTGTTCCATGGCATGCTGTACGTACCTAATGCTGCATTCAACCTCCTCTCAGTCTCCTCTCTTACAAACACAGGACTGCGCGTCGTCTTCGATGATGACTATGGCTACATCCTCAACAAGGATACAGGAGAGGAGTTGGCTAGGTCGGTGAAGGAGGGCGACATGTACCGCCTGCTGGGGGCGACCAAGATCCCGCGTGAGCAGAGTCTTGCAGCAGTGGTGCAGGCGACAGATGGTGAGATCTGGCATGCGCGCTACGGCCACATCGGCATGCGTGCCTTGCAGCAGCTTCAAGCAAAGCAGATGGTGCGTGACCTGCCTACCATCTCTAACTTTGAACAGCAGTTGTGCATTGGTTGTTTGGAGGGGAAGCAGCACCGGGAGGCGTTCTCTGGAGCAGGGGAGCGTGCGAAGGAGGTGTTGGAGCTGGTCCACACGGACCTGTGTGGACCGATGCAGACCCAGAGCTTTGGAGGCTCTAGGTATTTCCTGACCTTCATTGATGATTTCAGCCGTTATACTGTTGTGTACTTCCTTCCTTCCAAGGACCAGTGCTTTGACAGGTTCAAGGAGTTCAAGGCCATGGTGGAGAACCAGACTGGCAAGAAGATCAATGCGCTGCGCAGCGAACGCGGTAGAGAGTACCTGAGCAAGGAGTTCCAGGACTACCTCGCAGCAGCTGGCATCAAGGCGCAGCATACCGCGCCATACTCGCCGCAGCAGAACGGTGTAGCAGAACGCGCCAATCGTACCATTGTGGAGTCAGCGTGCTCCATGCTGCACGCGACTCGGCTGACCTACGACTTCTAGGCTGAAGCAGTGAGCACTGCGGTCTACATCAAGAACCGCAGTCCAACTAAGACGCTGGAACGGATGACGTTGTACGAGGCGTGGTTCGGCAAGAAACCGAGCGTGGGTCATCTCCGAGCATTTGGAAGCCTGGCGCACATGCACGTGCCCAAGGAAAAGCTGCAGAAATGGGACGCAAAGAGTGCACAGATGCTGATGATTGGCTACGACATGGCAAGCAAGGCCTATCGCCTCTATGAGAGGGATACAGGCCACGTCATCATCTCCAGGGATGTCGTCTTCAACGAGAGCAACGTCATCGGCACCAACATTGTCTGTGAAGAGGCAGCAGAACCAGCAGCTGACGAGACAGTGGGAGCAGAAATCCTTCCTGACCCACTCTCTCCCGATCCTTCTTCTACTGTGACAGTGGGAGAATCACTCTACTCTCCCATGTCTGATGCAGCAGATACAGCAGCCTCACCGGCAGAAGTAGAGGAGGAAGATGTAGCACCACCAGCAGTAGCACTTGTGCCAGCAGCACCGCGCCAGCCGCCCGCTAACGCTATAGCACCAGGTCGCAGGTACCCTCTTAGGGTGCGTTACAAGCCTGGTGAGCGCGGCCATTTCTGGATGGTACAAAAGCCAGAAAAGATGAACGTCACAGTTGTAGCAGATTCAGATGAGCTAACGTCATACAAGGAGGCCATGGCTGCACTAGATGCAGTAGATTGGGCGCAAGCCGTGCAGCAAGAGATACTGTCGCAGCTGGACAACGGCACGTGGGAGCTGACTGAGCGTCCACCTGGGCGTAAGGTGATCAAGTGCAAGTGGGTGTTCAAGAAGAAGCGGGGAGCAGATGGTAACCTGGAAAAGTACAAGGCGAGGCTGGTCGCCAAGGGCTACTCGCAGAAGGAGGGCATTGACTACACAGAAACTTTTACCCCTGTTGCAAAGTCTGCCTCTGTGCGTACGCTCCTCTCTTATGCAGCAGCTGAGGATTTCGAGGTTCACCACATGGATGTCAAGACGGCATTCTTGAATAGTGACTTGGAGGAGGAGATCTACATGGAGCAGCCGGAGGGGTTCGTCATGGATGGCCAGGAGTACCTGGTTTGCAAGCTGCAAAAGTCACTGTATGGCCTCAACCAAGCGTCGCGTGCTTGGAACCAGAAGTTGGATGCGGTGTTGCAGTGCATGGGGTTTGAGCGCAGCAAGTGTGACTACAGCATGTATCGCTGGCAGCATGAGCATGAGATCCTCATCATCATTGTGTATGTGGATGACATGCTCCTCCTTTCCAACAGCATGTCTGCACTGCAGGAGTTCAAGGAGGCGATGCAGGAGCACTTCCAGATGTCTAATCTCGGGGAGGCGTCATATTTCCTCGGCATCCAGATCATGCGTGACCGCAAATCACGCTCTCTCTCGCTACAGCAGAGTCGCTACATCAAGGATGTCCTGCAGCGGTTCGGCATGGCAGAGGCCAAATCCATCGGCACGCCGCTGGAGACGCGGCAGTACCTCGTGAGCTTCACTGGAGAAGCAGATGTAGCTGAGCGGCAGAAGTACCAGAGCGCCGTCGGCAGTCTTATGTACCTGATGGTGGCAACCAGGCCTGACCTCGCACAGGCTGTGAGCGCTGTGAGCCAGCACATGGCGAATCCCAGACCTGAGCACCAGAAGGCAGTGAAGCGGATCTTCCACTACCTTGTTGGAACCATCAACGTCGGCATCACCTACAACGGCAACGACAACAGCATCATCGGCTACACAGATGCAGATTGGACTTCAAATCCTGAGACCCGCAAGTCCATCTCTGGACATGTGTTTCTCATGAATGGAGATGCCATGAGCTGGTGCAGCAAGCGACAAGTGGTCGTGGCTACCTCGAGCACAGAAGCTGAGTACGTCTCTCTCAGCTTTGGAGCCAAGGAAGCAGTTTGGCTCCAGGGTCTCATGGCGGAGATGAGTGGGAGTGTAGCAGTTCCAGTTCCTGTACGCGTCGACAACCAAAGTGCAATCGCACTCGCCAAGAATCCTGAGCACCATGCACGCACTAAGCACATTGACATCGCATGTCACTTCATCAGGCACATGGTGCAGGAGGGTGCTATCAAGATGGAGTTTACTCCAACTAGCAAGCAGGTCGCTGATTTCTGCACTAAGCCAGTGACCCGTGAGAAGCAGCAGTTCTGCATGAAGGCATGTGGACTCAGTCCACTCTGACTGCGGCAAAGTGGGAGATTGTTGGGAAAGGAGCCGTCCGGCTCTGTTTCAGGTCCACAGGAGCAAGGTCCAGGAATCTTCCAAGTGCCTGCTCAGATCGTCGATCCGTCTTCATCATTGGAAAGGTCAGGTGGCAAATTATCTACGGTCCAAGTTTCAAGCCGATCCAACTGTCGGATTGGGAGATATGAATTTTCAAAGTTTCAGGGGTCATGGACCGCCGATGTCTGGGTGGCCATGGGCGATGGCTCCATGCCTTAGCCTGAGAAAAGAAAAAGGCAAGAGGTCCAGGGTCAAGACCTGATGGGAGAAATATCCAAAAAGGACCTTGGTCTTAGGATTGCCTTGTCAGAGTGTGCTGACTAGGATAAAGGTACCTCACCTTACTTTTTAGGTGAGGTGAGATCCTTGTGTGCTAGCCATGGACACATGGCGATTCTCCATGGGTTTATGGGTGATATGACCACTAGGAGTGTGCCATGAGAGCATTCTCTAGCTCTCTAGGTCGTGTGTGACTGGTCAGCCTGATTGTTGGGCTGATTTCCTCCCTCGTGTGAGATTGTGGACTCTAGTGTGTGAGCCTTAGCCTCCATGGCTAAATGGTGTGGCTTGTGAGAGGGCTGACTTGCCCAAGCTCTAGCTCTATATGTACTCCATCATTTTGAGTGATTCAACAACCATTCTTCAGTCCGACATGCTCGCTGCTCCAAGACTCCCTCTCTCTTCCAGATCCAACAACACCAGGAGGCGTTCTCTGGAGCAGGGGAGCGTGCGAAGGAGGTGTTGGAGCTGGTCCACACGGACCTGTTTGGACCGATACAGACCCAGAGCTTTGGAGGCTCTAGGTATTTCCTGACGTTCATTGATGATTTCAGCCGTTACACTGCTGTGTACTTCCTTCCTTCCAAGGACAAGTACTTTGACAGGTTCAAGGAGTTCAAGGCCATGGTGGAGAACCAGACTGGCAAGAAGATCAAGGCGCTGTGCAGCGATCGCGGTAGAGAGTACCTGAGCAAGGAGTTTTAGGACTACCTCGCAGCAGCTGGCATCAAGGCACAGCGTACCGCGCCATACTCGCCGCAGCAGAACGGTGTAGCAGAATGCGCCAACCGTACCATTGTGGTGTCGGCACGCTCCCTGCTGCACGCGGCTCGGCTGACTTATGACTTCTGGGCAAAAGTAGTGAGTACTGCGGTCTACATCAAGAACCGCAGTCCAACTAAGGCGCTGGAGCAGATGACGCCGTACGAGGCGTCGTTCGGCAAGAAACCGAGCGTGGGTCATCTCCGAGCATTTAGCAGCCTGGCCCACATGCACGTGCCCAAAGAGAAGCGGCAGAAATGGGACGCAAAGAGTGCGGAGATGCTGATGATTGGCTACGACGTGGCAAGCAAGTCCTATCACCTCTATGAGGGATACAGGCCACGTCATCATCTCCAGGGATGTCATCTTCAACGAGAGCAACGTAATCGGTACCAACATTGTCTGTGAAGAGGCAGCAGAACCAGCAGCTGACGAGACAGTAGGAGCAGAAATCCTTCATGACCCACGCTCTCCCGATCCTTCCTCTACTGTGACAGTGGGAGAATCACTCTACTCTCACATGTCTAATACAGCAGATACAGCAGTCTCACCGGCAGAAGCAGAGGAGGAAGATGTAGCAGTTGTGCCAGCAGCACCGCGCCAGCCGCCCGCTAACGCTCCAGCACCAGGTCGCAGGTACCCTCTTAGGATGCGTTACAAGCCTGGTGAGCGCGGCCATTTCTGGATGCTGCAGAAACCAGAAGAGATGAACGTCGCAGTTGTAGCAGATTCAGATGAGCCAACGTCATACAAGGAGGCCATGGCAGCACCGGATGCTGCAGATTGGGTGCAAGCCGTGCAGCAGGAGATACAATCGCAGCTGGACAACGGCACATGGGAGCTGACTGAGCGTCCACCTGGGCGTAACCTGATCAAGTGCAAGTGGGTGTTCAAGAAGAAGCGGGGAGCAGATGGTAACCTGGAAAAGTAGAAGGCGAGGCTGGTCGCCAAGGGCTACTCGCAGCAGGAGGGCATCGACTACACAGAAACGTTTGCCCCTGTTACAAAGTTTGCCTCTGTGCGCACGTTCCTCTCTTATGCAGCAGCTGAGGATTTCGAGGTTCACCACATGGATGTCAAGACGGCATTCTTGAATGGTGACTTAGAGGAGGAGATCTACATAGAGCAGCCGGAGGGGTTCGTCATGGATGGCCAGGAACACCTGGTTTGCACGCTGCAGAAGTCGCTGTATGGCCTCAAACAAGCGTCGCGTGCTTGGAACCAGAAGTTGGATGCGGCGTTGCAGTGCATGGGGTCTGAGCGCAGCGAGTGTGACTACAGCGTGTATCGCTGGCAGCATGAGCATGAGATCCTCATCATTATTGTGTATGTGGATGACATGCTCCTCCTTTCCAACAGCATGTCTGCACTGCAGGAGTTCAAGGAGGCGATGTAGGAGCGCTTCCAGATGTCTGATCTCGGGGAGGCGTCATACTTCCTCGGCATCCAGATCATGCGTGACCGCAAATGACGCTCTCTCTCGCTACAGCAGAGTCGCTACATCAAGGATGTCCTGCAGCGGTTCGGCATGGCAGAGGCCAAACCCGTCGGCACACCGCTGGAGACGCGGCAGTACCTCGTGAGCTTCAATGGAGAAGCAGATGCAGCTGAGCGGCAGAAGTACCAGAGCGCCGTCGGCAGTCTTATGTACCTGATGGTGGCAACCAGGCCTGACCTCGCATAGGCTGTGAGCGTTGTGAGCCAGCACATGGCTAATCCACGACCTGAGCACCAGAAGGGAGTGAAGTGGATCTTCCGCTACCTTGCTGGAACCATCAACGTCGGCATCACCTACAACGGCAACGACAACAGCATCATCGGCTACACAGATGCAGATTGGGCTTCAAATCCCGAGACCCGCAAGTCCATCTCTGGACATGTGTTTCTCATGAATGGAGGTGCCATCAGCTGGTGCAGCAAGCGACAGGTGGTCGTGGCCACCTCGAGCACAGAAGCTGAGTACGTCTTTCTCAGCTTTGGAGCCAAGGAAGCAGTTTGGCTCCAGCGTCTCATGGCGGAGATGAGTGGGAGTGTAGGCGTTCCAGTTCCTGTGCGCATCAACAACTAGAGCGCAATCACACTCGCCAAGAATCCTGAGCACCATGCACGCACCAAGCACATTGACATCGCATATCACTTCATCAGGCACATGGTGCAGGAGGGTGCTATCAAGCTGGAGTTTACTCCAACCAGCAGGCAGGTTGCTGATTTTTGCACCAAGCCAGTGACCCGTGAGAAGCAGCAGTTCTGCATGAAGGCATGTGGACTCAGCCCACTCTGACTGCGGCAAAGTGGGAGATTTTTGGGAAAGGAGCCGTCCGGCTCAGTTTCAGGTCCACAGGAGCAAGTTCCAGGAAACTTCCAGATGCCTGGTCCGATTGTCAATCCGTCTTCACCATTGGTAAGATCAGGTGGCAAATTATCTACGGTTCAAGTTTCAGGCCGATCCAACGGTCGGATTGGGAGATATGAATTTTCGAAGTTTCAGGGGTCATGGACCGCCGATGTCTGGGTGGCCATGGGCAATGGCTCCATGCCTTAGCCTGAGAAAAGAAAAAGGCAAGAGGTCCAGGGTCAAGACCTGATGGGAGAAATATCCAAAAAGGTCCTTGGTCTTAGGATTGCCTTGTCAGAGTGTGCTGACTAGGATAAAGGTACCTCACCTTACTTTTTAGCTGAGGGGAGATCCTTGTGTGCTAGCCATGGACTCATGGCGATTCTCCATGGGTTTGTGGGTGATGTGACAACTAGAAGTGTGCCATGAGAGCATTCTCTAGCTCTCTAGGTCGTGTATGACTGGTCAGCCTGATTGTTGAGCTGATTTTCTCTCTTGTGTGAGATTGTGGACTCTAGTGTGTGAGCCTTAGCCTCGATGACTAAGTGGTGTGGCTTGTGAGAGGGCTGACTTGCCCAAGCTCTAGCTCTATATGTACTCCATCATTTTGAGTGATTAAACAACCGTTCTTCAGCACAACTGATACCCTTTCAGTNTGGGTTTGTGGGTGATGTGACCACTAGGAGTGTGCCATGAGAGCATTCTCTAGCTCTCTAGGTCGTGTATGACTGGTCAGCCTGATTGTTGAGCTGATTTTCTCTCTTGTGTGAGATTGTGGACTCTAGTGTGTGAGCCTTAGCCTCCATGGCTAAGTGGTGTGGCTTGTGAGAGGGCTGACTTGCCCAAGCTCTAGCTCTATATGTACTCCATCATTTTGAGTGATTAAACAACCGTTCTTCAGCACAACTGATACCCTTTCAGTCCCACATGCTCGCTGCTCCAAGACTCCCTCTCTCCTCCAGATGCAACACATCCACATAGACAATGATCATGAGGATCTCATGTCCATGCTGGTAGCGATAGACACTGTAGTCATACTCGCTGCGCTTGAACCCCATGCACTAAAGTGCCGGTCCTATTTCTGGTTCCAAGCATACGACGCTTGGTTGGGGCCATACAACGACTTCTGCAGCTTTTAAACTAGGTGCTTCTGGCCATCCATGACGAATCCCTGTGGCTGCTCCATGTAGATCTCCTCCTCCAAGTCACCATTCAAGAACGCCATCTTGACATCCATGTGGTGGATCTCAAACTCCCGAGCTAGTGAATACGAGAGGAGTGTGGGTATAGAGAAAAAACTTTGTAATAGGAGTAAACATTTCAGTGTAGTTGATGCCTTCCTGCTGCAAGTAGCCCTTGGCAATGAGCCTCGCCTTGTAGTTTTTGAGGTTTCCATCTACACCCCTCTTCTTCTTGAATACCCACTTGTACTTGATTACCTTGCGTCCAGGTACACGCTCAGTTCGCTCCCATGTACCGTTGTCGAGCTACGATTGTATATCCTGCTACACAGCTTGTACTCAATCTGCTACATATGGTGCAACCATGGCCTCCTTGTAGGACGTGGGCTCATCTAAATCAGCTGTAACTGTGAAATTCATCTGGTTTGGTTTTTACAACATCCAGAAATGCCCGCGCTCACTACACTTGTAGCGTATCCTGAGAGGGTACCTATGACCTGCTGTCGGGGCATTACCGGGCGGCTAGAGCAGTGTGTAGGTACAACTGCTGCTGCTAGTGGTGCTGTATTTCCTTCCTCTGCTTCTGCCGATGAGGCTGCTATATCTACTGCATACGACATGGGAGAGTAGGATGATTCTCCCATAGTCACAGTAGAGAAAGGATCACGAGAGATTAGGTGAGGAAGGATATGTACTCCCACTGCTTCGTCTGCTGTTGGTTCTGCTGCCTCTTCACAGACAATGTTGGTACCGATGATATTGCTCTCGTTGAAGATGACATCCTTGGAGATGATGATGTGGCCGGTATCCCTCTCATAGAGGTGATGGGCCTTCCTTGCCATGTCATACCTGATCATCAGCATTTGTACGCTCTTTGCATCCCACTTCTGCCGCTTCTCTTTCAGCACGTGCATGTGTGCCCAACTACCAAACGCTTGAAGATGATCAATTCCTGGCTTCTTGCCGAACCACGCCTCGTACGGTATTATCTCCTCCAGTGTCTTAGTTGGACTACAGTTCTTGATGTAAAACGCAGTGCTCACTGCTTCGGCCCTAAAGTCATATGAAGCTGAGCTGCGTGTAGCATGGAGCACGCCGACTCAACGATGGTGCGGTTGGCGTGGTCTACTACATTGTGATGCTACGGCGCATACGGCGCGTTACGCTATGCCTTGATGCCAGCTACTACGAGGTAACCCTAGGACTCCTTGCTCAAGTACTCTCCACCGCGATCGCTGTATAACGCCTTGACTTTTTTACCCGACTGGTTCTCCACCATTGCCTCGACCTCCTTGAACCTGTCAAAGTACTGGTCCTTGGAAGCAAGGAAGTAGACAACAGTATAACGGCTGAAATCATCAATGAAGGTCAAAAAATGCCTAGAGCCTCCAAAGCTCTAGGTCTGCATCGGGCCACACAAGTCCATGTGGACCAGCTCCAGCACCTCCTTCGTACGCTCTCTTGCTCCAGAGAACGCCTCGCGATGCTACTTCCCTTCCAAATAGCTGATGTACAACTGCTGCTCAAAGTTGGAGATGGTGGGTAGGTCACGTACAATGTGTTTCGCTTGAAGCTGCTGCATGGCGCGTATGCCTATGTGGCCATAGCACGCATACCAGATCTCACCATCTGTTGCCTTCACCAGTGGTGTAAAACTTTGCTTACACGGGATCTTGGTCGTCCCCAACGGGCGGTAGATGTTGCCTTCCTTCATCGACCTGGCTAACTCCTCTCCAGTGTCCTTGTTGAGGATGTAGCCATAGTCATCGTCAGAGATGACGCGTAGTCATGTGTTGGTGAGAGAGGAGACTGAGAGGAGGTTGAATGCAGCATCACGAACATACAGCACGCCATGGAAAAGTCCCACTTCAATGCCAGACGGGGTCTCTAAACACATCTCCCCAATCCTAATTCTCTCAGCATACACCACCTAATCATCACCCATTGCAATAGGACAGGGAGGGATGGACAACAGCTGCATGAACCATTCCTTGTGATGTGTCAGGCTGTTGGTATACCCTGAGTCCTTGTACCATGCAAGATCCGCCTTCGCCACCTGCGACATGTCAGACTTCACCATGAAGAGACGGCCGCGTACCTCCTTGGCCACATTCATGTTGCCAAAGAAGCGTACACCAACCTGGTTTTGCTATTGTTGTTGCTGCTGCTGACGCTGTTGTGATTACTATTCCTACTGTGGAGACTGTTGTTTTTGCAGCTGCTGTTGCTGCTCCTTCTAGTCCCTCTGAAGTTTGAAACACTCCTTTTTGTAGTGTCCCTCTTTCTGGCAGTAGTGGTATTTACCTTTCTTCTTGCCTCTCTACTGTCCAGACTACTACTACTACTACTGGTTGCGTGAGCTCGTGGCGAAAAAAGCTGCTTCACTACTGCCATCGCCATTGCGCTTTATTGTATTGCCACGCAATTCCACCTGCACCAACTGTGTGCAAACGAAGTCAAGGTTGAGAGTGGGCTTGTACTGCAGCGTCTCTCGCATCGTGTCGTAGCTTGTTGGGAGTCCCCTTAGCAAGAGGAGGATGAAGCACGTCTCTTCCACAGCATTGTCGGCCGCTCTCAACTGCTTCGCCAGCTCCTTTGCCACCTCATCTTTCCAATGTTGAAGTTGGATTGACGATCGGTGCTGGCATCTGGTATCTTTGCGGAACTCCTGTGGACCTAAAACGAAGCCAGATGATTCCTTTTCTAATAATCTGAGACTGTGCTATAGTCAAAATGGACTGAGTGCACATGCCTTCATGTAGAACTGCTGCTTCTCATGGGTCACTGGCTTGGTCCAGAAATCAGCGACCTGCTTACTGGTTGATAACACCCTCCTACACCATGTGCCTGATGAAATGATATGCAATGTCAATATGCTACGTGTGTGTATGGTGCTTGGGATTCTTGGTGAGTGCGATTATGCTGTGATTGTCGACGCGCATGAAAACTGGAATTGCTGTACTCCCGCTCATCTCCGCCATGAGACGCTGAAGCCAAACTGCTTCTTTGGCTCCAAACCTGAGAGAGACGTATTCAGCTTTTGTGTTGGAGGTGGCCCCGACCACCTGCCGTTTGCTACACCAATTGATGGCCCCACCATTCATGAGGAAGACATGTCCAGAGATGGACTTGCGGTCCTTAGGGTTTGAAGCCCAATCTGCGTCTATGTAGCCGATGATACTGTTGTCGTTGCTGTTGTAGGTGATGCCAATATTGATGGTTTGGGCAAGATAGTGAAAGATCCGCTTCACCGCCTTCTGGTGCTCAGGTCCGAGATCAGCTATGTATTGACGCTCATAGCCTGTGCGAGGTCCGGCCTGGTTGCCACCATCAAGTACATGAGGCTGCCGACGACATTCTGGTACTTCTGCCGCTCAGCTGCATTTGCTTCTCCACTAAAGCTTACAAGGTATTACCGCGTCTCCAACGGTGTATTGATGAATTTGGCCTATGCCATGCCGAACCATTGCAAGACGTCTTTGATGTAGTGACTTTACTACTACAAGAGAGAGCGTGATTTGTGGTCACACGTGATCAGGATGCCGAGGAAGATTTATGTCTCCCCGAGATCAGATATCTGGAAGCAGTCCTTAATGGGTTCTTGAACTCCAGTAGTGAAGACATATTGTTGGAAAGGAGGAGCATATCATCCACATGGACAATGATCATGAGGATCTCATGCCCATGCTGCCGGCGATAGACATTGTAGTCATACTCACTATGCTAAAACCCCATGTATTGGAGCGCCACATCCAACTTTTGGTTCCAAGCACACGACGCCTGCTGGAGGCCGTACANAAGCAGTCCTTAATGGGTTCTTGAACTCCAGTAGTGAAGACATATTGTTGGAAAGGAGGAGCATATCATCCACATGGACAATGATCATGAGGATCTCATGCCCATGCTGCCGGCGATAGACATTGTAGTCATACTCACTATGCTAAAACCCCATGTATTGGAGCGCCACATCCAACTTTTGGTTCCAAGCACACGACGCCTGCTGGAGGCCGTACATTGACTTCGACAACTTGCAAACCAGGTGCTCCTAGCCATCCATGACGAACCCCTCCTACTCCATGTAGATCTCCTCCTCCAAGTCACCATTCAAGAATGCCGTCTTGACATCCATGTAGTGAAGCTCTAAGTCCTCACCTGTTGCATACGAGAGGTTCATCTGCATAGAGGTAAACTTTGCAAATATTGGGAATAAGGCCATCCGGCTGAGTTTCAGGTCCACAGGAGCAAGTACCAGAAAACTACCAGATACCTTTCTCCATGCCTTAGCTTGAGAAAAGAAAAAAAGGCAAGAGGTCCAGGGTCAAGACCTGATAGGACAAACATCAAAGAAAGTCCTTGGTCTTAGGATTGCCTTTTCAGAGTGTGCTCAATAGGATCAATGTACCTCTCCTTGCTTTTTAGTTTAGGTGAGAGCTTTGTGTGCTAGCCATGGATTCATCGCGATTTTCCATGGGATTTTGGATGATGTGACTTCTAGAAGTGTACCATGAGAGCATTCTCTAGCTCTCTAGGTCGTGCGTGACTGGTCAGCCTGATTGCTAGGCTGATTTCCTCTCTTGTTTGAGATTGTGGACTCTAATGTGTGAGCCTTAGCCTCCATGACTAAGTGGTGTGGCTTGTGAGAGTTCTGACTTGTACAAGCTCTAGCTCTATCTATAGTCCATCATTTTGAGTGATTTAACAACCATTCTTCAGCACAATCGATGCCCTTTTAGTCTCACATACTTGCTACTCCAAGACTCACTCGCTCTACCACCAAGTCACAGGTACCCTTTAAGGGTGCGCTACAAGCCTGGTGAGCGCGGCCATTTCTAGATCTTATAGAAACCAGAACAGATGAATGTCGCAGTTGCAGCAGGTTCAGATGAGTCATTGTCATACAAGGAGGCCATGGCTACACCAAATGAAGTAGATTGGGCGTAAACTGCGTAGCAGGAGATACAGTCATAGCTGGACTAGGACACGTGGGAGCTTAGTGAGCATCCAACAGGACGCAAGGTGATCAAGTGCAAGTGGGTATTCAAGAAGAAGTGAGGAGCACATGGCAACCAGGAAACGTACAAGACAAGGCTGGATACTCAGGGCTACTCGCACCAAGAGGGGGTCAACTATACAGAAACCTTTGCTCCTATTGCAAAGTTTGCCTCGGTGCACACGTTCCTCTCTTATGCAGCAACTGAGGACTTTGAGGTTCACCAGATGGATACAAGACATCATTCTTGACTGGTGACTTGGAGGAGGAAATCTACATGGAGCAGCCGGAGGGGTTCGTCATGGATGGCAAGAAGCACCTGGTTTGCAAGCTGCAAAAGTCGCTATACCGCCTCAAGCAAGCATCGCGTGCTTCGAACCAGAAATTGGATGCGGCACTACAGAACATGGGATTTGAGCACAGCGAGTGTGACTACAGCGTGTATTGCTGGCAGTATGAGCAAGATATCCTTATCATCATTGTCTATGTGGATGACATGTTCCTCCTTTCCAACAGCATGTCTGTACTAGAGGAGGTCAAGGAGGCCATGCAAAAGCGCTTCCAGATGTATGATCTCGAGGAGACATCATACTTCCTTGGCATCCAGATCACGCGTGACCGCAAGTCACGCTCTCTCTCGCTGCAGTAGAGTTGATTCATCAAGGATATCCTGCAGCGGTTTAGCATGGCAAAGGCCACCAGAAACGCGATAGTACCTCGTGAGCTTCAGTGGAAAAGTAGATGTAGGTTAGCGACAGAAGTACCAGAGTACCGTCGACAGTCTCATGTACATGATGGTGGCAACCAGGCCGGATCTCGCACAGGCTGTGAGCGTTGTGAGCCAGCACATGGCTAATCCCAAACCTGAGCACCAGAAGGCAGTGAAATGGATCTTCTGCTACCTTACTGGAACCATCAATGTCGGCATCACCTACAACGGCAGAACAACAGTATCGTTGGCTACACAGATGATGATTGGGCTTCAAATCCTGAGGACTACATATTGATCTCTGGACATGTGTTTCTCCTGAATGAAGGTACCATCTGTTGGAAAGGGAGCCATCCGGCTCAATTTCAGGTCCACAGGAGCAAGTTCCTGGAAAGTACCAGATGCCTGCTCCGATCGCCAATCCGACTTCTACATTGGAAAGATCATATGGCAAAATGTCTACGGTCCAAGTTTGAGGCCAATCCAACGGTCGGATTGGGAGATATGAATTTTCGAAGTTTCGGGGGTCATGGACCGTCGATGTCTAGGTGGGCATGGGTGATGGCTCCATGCCTTAGCCTGAGAAAAGAAAAAGGCAAGAGGTCCAGGGTCAAGACCTGATGGGAGAAAAATCCAAAAAGGTCCTTGGTCTTAGGATTGCCTTGTCAGAGTATGCTGACTAGGATAAAGGTACCTCTCCTTAGTTTTTAGGTGAGGTGAGATCCTTGTGTGCTAGCCATGGACACATGGCGATTCTCCATGGGTTTGTGGGTTATGTGACCACTAGGAGTGTGCCATGAGAGCATTCTCTAGCTCTCTAGGTCGTGTGTGAGTGGTCAGCCTGATTGCTAGGCTGATTTCCTCCCTTGTGTGAGATTATGGATTCTAGTGTGTGAGCCTTAGNGACAAGCTTTCCAACGAGCCCAAGATCGCGAAGATCCAACGGTCGGATTGAGAGTTATGCTCAAAACGAGGTCGGCCAGGGCTACACTCTTCTCTATGAGTAAGACTGTCGCCTTGTGATGACCATAACTCTCTTGTTTCTTTGTCAAATTTAAAAAGTGGCACATGCGAATTGTAGTATTTTTCCTAAGCTTTCCATTGGTGCAAAAATATTTGCATTCCATCGATTCGTTTGGGAGAAACGCCGTTTACAAACTGGCTGGCCTGAGTTGGAGTAGGAGCAGAAGCATACCCTGTTTTCAAGAGGGCATATCTTTTGAAATCCCCTGTTGATGACTCTGTTTTATGGGTCTATCTGAAAGGTTTTGAGCTGCATTTTCCAGTGGTGGGCTCAGTTTTTCAAAATTCCCAGTCTGCTGGCATCTACAGTCCATCTTCTGTCAAACAGATTTCTGGCAGAAGCAGCAGCAGAAGCAGGGGTAGCGCCGCCATCCAAGGGCAGCGTTGAGCATCACCAAGGCTCAAAATGGCAGCAGCTGGCGTTGTGACAGCAGCCCAGCCTTTGGAGAGGCTGGAGGGACGCGCCAACTTCACGTTTTGGAAGATCCGTACCCGCCTCCTTTTGGAGGAGAGGGGCTTGTGGGAGGTGGTGTGCGGCGATGAGCCGGCTCCAGTTCCACAGGCAAAAGGCATCACCGCAGCGCAGGTGGTGGCGGGGAAGACGCCGCAAAAGGGTGCAGCTGATGCGGGTTCTTCTGCAGCTGTACCAGCGACGTATGAGGAGTGGAAGAAGAAGGACAGGCAGGCCTATAGGTTGCTTGTCAACACCATCTCCAACCCGCATCTTCAGTACGTGAGTGACAAGGCTACTGCAAAGGAGGGGTGGGACACATTGTGCAAGAAGTATGAGAGCAAGGATCCTGCATTCCTCATGCTTTTGGAGGAAAAGATGATGGCGCTGAAAATGCAGGGTGGTGAAGGGATGGAGGCGTATCTGGACAGGGC
>SZWC01004784.1:71448-90298 GCA_023375785.1 Penium margaritaceum | reverse complement strand
AGGGTGCGTTACAAGCCTGGTGAGCGCGGCCATTTCTGGATGCTGCAGAAACCAGAACAGATGAACGTCGCAGTTGCAGCAGATTCAGATGAGCCAACGTCATACAAGGAGGCCATGGCTGCACCAGATGCAGCAGATTGGGCGCAAGCCGTGCAGCAGGAGATTCAGTCGCAACTGGACAATGGCACGTGGGAGCTGACTGAGCGTCCACCTGGACGCAAGGTGATCAAGTGCAAGTGGGTGTTCAAGAAGAAACGGGGAGCAGATGGCAATCTGGAAAAGTACAAGGCAAGGCTGGTCGCCAAGGGCTACTCGCAGCAGGAGGGCATTGACTACACAGAAACCTTTGCCCCTGTTGCAGAGTTTGCCTCTGTGCGTACGCTCCTCTCTTATGCAGCAGCTGAGGACTTTGAGGTTCACCACATGGATGTCAAGACGGCATTCTTGAATGGTGACTTGGAGGAGGAGATCTACATGGAGCAGCCGGAGGGGTTCGTCATGGATGGCCAGGAGCACCTGGTTTGCNTGGAGAAGCAGATGCAGCTGAGCGGCAGAAGTACCAGAGCGCCGTCGGCAGTCTCATGTACCTGATGGTGGCAACCAGGCCGGACCTCGCACAGGCTGTGAGCGCTGTGAGCCAACACATGGCTAACCCGGGCCCTGAGCACCAGAAGGCAGTGAAGCGGATCTTCCGCTACCTTGCTGGAACCGCCAACATCGGCATCACCTACAACGGCAACGACAACAGCATCATCGGCTACACAGACGCAGATTGAGCTTCAAATCCTGAGACTCGCAAATCCATCTCTGGACATGTGTTTCTCATGAATGGAGGTGCCATCAGCTGGTGCAGCAAGCGGCAGGTGGTTGTGGCCACCTCAAGCACAGAAGCTGAGTACGTCTCTCTCAGCTTTGGAGCCAAGGAAGCAGTTTGGCTTCAGCGTCTCATGGCGGAGATGAGTGCGAGTGCAGCAGTTCCTGTTCCTATGCGCATCGACAACCAGAGCGCTATTGCACTCGCCAAGAATCCCGAGCACCATGCTCGCACCAAGCACATTGACATCGCCTATCACTTCATCAAGCACATGGTGCAGGAGGGTGCTATCAAGCTGGAGTTTACTCCAACCTGCAAGCAGGTTGCTGATTTCTGCACCAAGCCAGTGACCCGTGAGAAGTAGCAGTTCTGCATGAAGGCATGTGGACTCAGCCCACTCTGACTGCGGAAAAGTGGGAGATTGTTGGAAAGGGAGCCATCCGGCTCAATTTCAGGTCCACAGGAGCAAGTTCCTGGAAAGTACCAGATGCCTGCTCCGATCGCCAATCCGACTTCACAATTGGGAAGATCATGTGTCAAAATGTCTACGGTCCAAGTTTGAGGCCGATCCAACGGTCGGATTGGGAGATATGAATTTTCGAAGTTTCGGGGGTCATGGACCGTCGATGTGTGGGTGGGCATGGGTGATGGCTCCATGCCTTAGCCTGAGAAAAGAAAAAGGCAAGAGGTCCAGGGTCAAGACCTGATGGGAGAAAAATCCAAAAAGGTCCTTGGTCTTAGGATTGCCTTGTCAGAGTGTACTGACTAGGATAAAGGTACCTCTCCTTACTTTTTAGGTGAGGTGAGATCCTTGTGTGCTAGCCATGGACACATGGCGATTCTCCATGGGTTTGTGGGTTATGTGACCACTAGGAGTGTGCCATGAGAGCATTCTCTAGCTCTCTAGGTCGTGTGTGAGTGGTCAGNATCCAAAAAGGTCCTTGGTCTTAGGATTGCCTTGTCAGAGTGTACTGACTAGGATAAAGGTACCTCTCCTTACTTTTTAGGTGAGGTGAGATCCTTGTGTGCTAGCCATGGACACATGGCGATTCTCCATGGGTTTGTGGGTTATGTAACCACTAGGAGTGTGCCATGAGAGCATTCTCTAGCTCTCTAGGTCGTGTGTGAGTGGTCAGCCTGATTGCTAGGCTGATTTCCTCCCTTGTGTGAGATTATGGATTCTAGTGTGTGAGCCTTAGCCTCCATGGCTAAGTGGTGTGGCTTGTGAGAGGGCTGACTTGCCCAAGCTCTAGCTCTATATGTACTCCATCATTTTGAGTGATTGAACAACCATTCTTCAGCACAAGTGATGCCCTTCCAATCACACATGCTCGCTGCTCCAAGGCTCCCTCTCTCCTCCAGATCCAACTGTTGTCCAGCTGCGACTGTATCTCCTGCTGCACGGCTTGTGCCCAATCTGCTGCGTCCGGTGCAGTCATGGCCTCCTTGTATGACGTTGGCTCATCTGAATCTGCTACAACTACGACGTTCATCTGTTCTGGTTTCTGCAGCATCCAGAAATGGCCGCGCTCACCAGGCTTGTAACGCACCCTAAGAGGGTACTTGTGACCTGGTGCTGGAGCGTTAGCGGGCGGCTGGCGCGATGCTGCTGGCACAACTGCTGCTGCTGGTGGAGCTACATCTTCCTCCTGTGCTTCTACCGGTGAGGCTGCTATATCTGCGGCATCAGACATGGGAGAGTAGAGTGATTCTCCCACTGTCACAGTAGAGGAAGGATCGGGAGAGAGTAGGTCAGGAAGGATTTCTTTTCCCACTGTCTCGTCAGCTGCTGGTTCTGTTGCCTCTTCACACACAATGTTGGTGCCGATGACGTTGCTCTTGTTGAAGACGACATCCCTGGAGATGATGACGTGGCCTGTATCCCTCTCATAAAGGCGATAGGCCTTGCTGGCCACGTCGTAGCCAATCATGAGCATCTGCGCACTCTTTGCGTCCCATTTCTGCCGCTTCTCCTTGGGCACGTGCATGTGCGCCAGGCTGCCAAATGCTCGAAGATGACCCACGCTCGGTTTCTTGCCGAACCATGCCTTGTACGGCGTCATCCGCTCCAGCGCCTTAGTTGGACTGCGGTTCTTGATGTAGACCGCAGTGCTCACTGCTTCAGCCCAGAAGTCGTAGGTCAGCCGAGCCGCGTGCAGCATGGAGCGCGCCGACTCCACAATGGTACGAAAGGCGCGTTCTGCTATACTGTTCTGCTGCGGCGAGTACGGCGCGGTACGCTGCGCCTTGATTCCAGCTGCTGCGAGGTAGTCTTGGAACTCCTTGCTCAGGTACTCTCCACCGCGATCGCTGCGCAGCGCCTTGATCTTCTTGCCAGTCTGGTTCTCCACCATGGCCTTGAACTCCTTGAACCTGTCAAAGCACTGGTCCTTCAAAGGAAGGAAGTACACAGCAGTGTAACGGCTGAAATCATCAATGAAGCTCACGAAATACCTAGAGCCTCTAAAGCTCTNGCCAGGCTGCCAAATGCTCGAAGATGACCCACGCTCGGTTTCTTGCCGAACCATGCCTTGTACGGCGTCATCCGCTCCAGCGCCTTAGTTGGACTGCGGTTCTTGATGTAGACCGCAGTGCTCACTGCTTCAGCCCAGAAGTCGTAGGTCAGCCGAGCCGCGTGCAGCATGGAGCGCGCCGACTCCACAATGGTACGAAAGGCGCGTTCTGCTATACTGTTCTGCTGCGGCGAGTACGGCGCGGTACGCTGCGCCTTGATTCCAGCTGCTGCGAGGTAGTCTTGGAACTCCTTGCTCAGGTACTCTCCACCGCGATCGCTGCGCAGCGCCTTGATCTTCTTGCCAGTCTGGTTCTCCACCATGGCCTTGAACTCCTTGAACCTGTCAAAGCACTGGTCCTTCAAAGGAAGGAAGTACACAGCAGTGTAACGGCTGAAATCATCAATGAAGCTCACGAAATACCTAGAGCCTCTAAAGCTCTGGGTCTGCATCGGTCCACACAGGTCCGTGCAGACCAGCTCCAACACCTCCTTCGCACGCTCCCCTGCTCCAGAGAACGCCTCCCGGTGCTGCTTCCCCTCCAAACAGCCGATGTACAACTGCTGTTCAAAGTTAGAGATGGTAGGCAGGTCACGCACCATCTGCTTTGCTTGAAGCTGCTGCAAGGCGCGCATGCCGATGTGGCCGTAGCGCGCATGCCAGATCTCACCATCTGTCGCCTGCACCACTGCTGCAAGACTATGCTCACGCGGGATCTTGGTCCCTCCCAGCAGGCGGTACATGTCGCCCTCCTTCACCGACCTGGCCAACTCCTCTCTTGTATCCTTGTTGAGGATGTAGCCATAGTCATCATCGAAGACGACGCGCAGTCCTGTGTTTGTAAGAGAGTGTTGGGAAAGGAGCCGTCCGGCTCTGTTTCTGGTCCACAGGAGCAAGTTCCAGGAAACTTCCAGATGCCTGCTCCGATCGTCGATCCGTCATACTTCCTCGGCATCCAGATCATGCGTGACCGCAAATCACGCTCTCTCTCGCTACAGCAGAGTCGCTACATCAAGGATGTCCTGCAGCGGTTCGGCATGGCAGAGGCCAAACCCATCGGCACGCTGCTGGAGACGCGGCAGTACCTCGTGAGCTTCAGTGGAGAAGCAGATGTAGCTGAGCGGCAGAAGCACCAGAACGCCGTCGGCAGTCTTATGTACCTGATGGTGGCAACCAGGCCTGACCTCGCACAGGCTGTGAGCGCTGTGAGCCAGCATATGGCTAATCCCGGACCTGAGCACCAGAAGGCAGTGAAGCGGATCTTCCGCTACCTTGTTGGAACCATCAACGTCGGCATCACCTACAACGGAAACGGCAACAGCATCATCGGCTACACAGATGCAGATTGGGCGTCAAATCCTGAGACCCGCAAGTCCATCTCTGGACATGTGTTTCTCATGAATGGAGGTGCCATCAGCTGGTGCAGCAAGCGACAGGTGGTCGTGGCCACCTCGAGCAAAGAAGCTGAGTACGTCTCTCTCAGCTTTGGAGCCAAGGAAGCAGTTTGGCTCCAGCGTCTCATGGCGGAGATGAGTGGGAGTGTAGCAGTTCCAGTTCCTTTGCGCGTCGACAACTAGAGTGCAATCGCACTCGCCAAGAATCCTGAGCACTATGCACGCACCAAGTACATTGACATCGCATATCACTTCATCAGGCACATGGTGTAGGAGGGTGCTATCAAGCTGGAGTTTACTCCAACCAGGAAGCAGGTCGTTGATTTCTGCACCAAGCCAGTGACCCGTGAGAAACAGCAGTTCTGCATGAAGGCATGTGGACTCAGCCCACTCTGACTACGGCAAAGTGGGAGATTGTTGGGAAAGGAGCCGTCCGGCTCACTTTCAGGTCCACAGGAGCAAGTTCCAGGAAACTTCCAGATGCCTGCTTCGATCGTCGATCCGTCTTCATCACTGGAAAGATCAGGTGGCAAATTATATATGGTCCAAGTTTCAGGCCGATCCAATGGTCGGATTGGGAGACATGAATTTTCGAAGTTTCAGGGGTCATGGACCGCCGATGTCTGGGTGGCCATGGGCAATGGCTCCATGCCTTAGCCTGAGAAAAGAAAAAGGCAAGAGGTCCAGGGTCAAGACCTGATGGGAGAAATATCCATAAAGGTCCTTGGTCTTAGGATTGCCTTGTCAGAGTGTGCTCACTATGATAAAGGTACCTCTCCTTACTTTTTAGGTGAGGTGAGATCCTTGTGTGCTAGCCATGGACACATGGCGATTCTCCATGGGTTTGTGGGTTATGTGACCACTAGGAGTGTGCCATGAGAGCATTCTCTAGCTCTCTAGGTCGTGTGTGAGTGGTCAGCCTGATTGCTAGGCTGATTCCCTCCCTTGTGTGAGAGTATGGATTCTAGTGTGTGAGCCTTAGCCTCCATGGCTAAGTGGTGTGGCTTGTGAGAGGGCTGACTTGCCCAAGCTCTAGCTCTATATGTACTCCATCATTTTGAGTGATTCAACAACCATTCTTCAGCACAACTGATGCCCTTTCAGTCCCACATGCTTGCTACTCCAAGACTCCCTCTCTCCTCCAGATCCAACATTCGTGACCCCGTCTCTCCTGACCCTTCGTCTATTGTGAGAGTGGGAGAACCTCTCTACTCTCCCACGTCCGATGCAACAGATACAGTGGCCTCATCGGCACAAGCAATGGAAGGAGATGCAGCACCACCACCAGTAGAAGTTGTGCCAGCAGCACCACGCGACCCGCACATTAATGCTCCAGCACTAGGTCATAGGTGGCAACCAGCCTAAGGCAATGGACTAGAAAACAAGGCCGACACAATGACACTTGCCGTCCGCTCCAAGTATTACAACTAGGAGTAGATATCATCCTAAGCATCACTGTTCCACACTGAGTAGTTCATAGGAATCACATCCTTACACTGTGTCCTTATCACCTGGTCACTTTCGTGTAAGGAGCTAACTCCTGGGGCTTAGACCAAGCAATACTTCTTTAGTGTCTACCTCTGGTGGACAACTCTGTGAGGAGTCTCAAAGATAAGAACTGTACTGCATGAGGGAAAATTGACAGGTTCTGATAGTCCTACAGCCAGGCTCTAGCCTAGGCGCACAGTGGCTCCTTAAATGAGCCACTTTGGGGACAATATGGGTTGTATCATCCCCTCTGCCTACATGGCACTCCCTGTGACTACCAAGTGGCACTAGCCACCAAGGAGTGTTGTTCTTCTATGTCCCATGGCCACTACTATGGCTTGACGGACAGGTTGGGCATACACTGCTCCCTTGGAGTAAGTCCCCCAAACCTTATTCGTGGTGCAAGTCCAAGCGAGACACCAGAAGTGTAGCGCAACGGATAGCATGTTGGACTTAGGAACAACATGTCTTGCGATCGAGTCTTGATGTGCGCAGAAGGTTTTTTGACCTTTCCAGCATAAGGGAAGTTTCTTAGACATTTCTCCATGCATGAGGAGAGTGCGCCAATTGGTGGTCAGTGGATGCGTCAATTGTCGGACTGGTGAGGTGGTGTGGAGTGACCACCCCCAAAAGTACCACTACGTACACACCGTAGAAGCCAGGCCTAGGACTATAGGTACCAGGCTCATTCCTCATTCTAATTACACAATTTGGCCTTAGATGCTCTTCACAGAGCCGTCCAACTAAGGAACAGTATAAAGAAGACACTGGTTGGTCTAAGCCCCGGGAGCTAGTCTCTGACTAGCACCTCGCGTGAAAATGACCAAGTGTTAAGTGGACACAGTTGCTAGCAAGTGATTGCCTAGGAACTGCTCAGTGTGGAACCGTGATCCTGAGGGTGATGTCTTCTCCTAGCTGAAATGCTAGGAGCGGACGGCAGGTGCTATTGTGTCGGCCCTGTTTTCTAGTCCATTNCCAACTAAGGAACAGTATAAAGAAGACACTGGTTGGTCTAAGCCCCGGGAGCTAGTCTCTGACTAGCACCTCGCGTGAAAATGACCAAGTGTTAAGTGGACACAGTTGCTAGCAAGTGATTGCCTAGGAACTGCTCAGTGTGGAACCGTGATCCTGAGGGTGATGTCTTCTCCTAGCTGAAATGCTAGGAGCGGACGGCAGGTGCTATTGTGTCGGCCCTGTTTTCTAGTCCATTCACCTCGGGCCGGTTTACAAAGGGTTATGAGCCCACACTGACCAGTTGTAAGGCACTCTTTGCTCAACTCTGGTTCGCTCTCTCCAGGTGCGCACGCCGGCTCCATCAGCTCCATCAGCTCCATCAGCTTCATCAACTTCAACGGCTTGGTCTCTACTCAGCACACAAGGACCAAGGACAAGCTCTGCCCTTGGAGGCACGACCCCTGTGTCCCAACCAGGACAAGCTCTGCCCTTGGTGGCAAGACCCTGGGTGTATTGGTGAAGATATCTTCTCTGTCTACAGGTGAACATCGGCTGGAGGGGTAAGCAACGAACCTGCATCCTAAAACAAGTAGCAAACATCAGCTAGCATCAGCCTACATCGGCCTCAACGGAGCAGAGACGTGGGAAGCAAATAAGGGCAACAAAACTGGTTGACCCATCAGGAGGAGTGGGGGCTGCCGCAAGGCAATCCTCAAACTCAACAGTGGCTATGACAGGGCAGATGAATGGAGCGAGTGTGACTGCTACGTCACTGCCGCAAGGTCTTGGACCATTGGGAGGAATCCCTATTTCTGAGGGGATTGACTTCCGCCTTTGGAGATGGCAGTTTGAGCTGGCGATGAAAGTGCGCGGCTTCATCAAGCTACTGAAGGGAGAGGAGAAAATTCCCGCGGAAGGCACATCCGAGCATGAGGCACGAACGGATCAAAATGATATTGTCATGTCATTCCTCAGTAATGCGATAGCCAAAAAGTATGTTCCCATCATTGCGGGGTTCACACTGGCTTCGGATGTTTTCAACAAGCTCAAATGTGTGCACCAATCCACCTCCCTCGCGAACAGATTATTCATCCTACAATGGCTGATCAACATGTGGGTGAATGAGGGAGAGTCCATCCAAGACTTCTTACAGGAGTTTAAAGGACTCCTTGGCGAGGCTCGCCAAATGGACTAGAAATTTGATGAAAAGATGCATGCCATGATCCTCCTCATGGCGCTACCTGAGAGGTGGAGTCCTATGATCACCGTCATGGGTGGTTGGAAGGAGGACGACCTGACGTACACGGCAGTGTCCGAATACGTACCAAACGAGGTCACACGTCACAGCGGCAGTGAGGCTAACTTCTCAGCCTATGCCACACGCTACAATAGTTGCGGGAGCAAATGGTTGGCCTCTGGTCAAAATGGGGATAGCGGAAGCGGTGGCGGCGGAGGCAAATATGGCGGCAAGGCCCCCAAGTGACAGGGCAGCTGCCACAATTGTGGCAAACCTGGGCACTGGGCAAGAGAGTGCAGATCGCCAAAGAAGGAAAATGGCGGGAGGAGTGGGATGAAAGGCAGTAAAAAGGGTGGCAAAGAGGCCACCAACATGATGGCTCAAAGCAC
This sequence comes from Penium margaritaceum, assembly GCA_023375785.1. Classification (NCBI taxonomy): domain Eukaryota; kingdom Viridiplantae; phylum Streptophyta; class Zygnematophyceae; order Desmidiales; family Peniaceae; genus Penium; species Penium margaritaceum. The sequence continues at coordinate 81,509 of SZWC01004784.1, read as the reverse complement.
ACCTCCACCAAAGGGAGCGGCTCTGCTCAGGCCAGGAGCCTTCGGGCTGGACTCTGGCACCGACCATCACTCTAGCAATCACCAGGCTGGATTTGTATCCATCGGCCCCACTGAGCGGCGGTTTAGATGCGCAAACGGCAGCATTGTGAACGCAAAGGGTGTGGGAGACAAGCTGGTGAGCATCAGCCCGAACGGTACGGAGAAGGATATACGGCTACGTGACGTGGTGTACATGCCCTCCTTTGCGGCAAACCTTCTGTCTGTGTCAAAAATAACGGACGACATGACGGTGGTGTTCACGTAGAAGAAGGCGGTCATTGCGAGGAACGAGGACATCAAGGTCCTCTACACCAACAAAGATCTCGTGACACAGGTTCCACGGGTTGACGGACTCTATGTACTGCAGACAACGGCAGCAAAGAGCTCAGAGAACGAGGGTCATGTGAGTGCAATGGAGGCAGTGGTCTCGACACCCATGCAGGAGAGCACGCCAACGAAAACTGAAAAATCATCCTCTGCCATAAAAGACGAAGACGCTGATATGTGGCATAGACACTTTGGGCATGTTGCAAACAGCAAACTCCAAGTCATCCAGCAACAACACCTGGTCGATGGCATGGATGGTTGCAAGAAGGATGCAGTTGGGTGTGGCAGCCTGTGTGAACCTTGCCTCCAAGGCAAGACCAAGCGAACACACTTTGAGCGTAATGGTCGCCGCGTAGAATCAGCCCTTGACCTGATTCACACCGACGTGTGCGGACCCTTTCGCACGGCGTCAAACGGTGGTAGCAAGTATTTTCTGACCTTCATAGACGACCACAGCCGCAAGGTGTGGATCTTCTTCCTCAAAGCAAAGGGAGAGGTCAGAGAAAAGTTGCANGCAAGAAGGATGCGGTTGGGTGTGGCAGCCTGTGTGAACCTTGCCTCCAAGGCAAGACCAAGCGAACACACTTTGAGCGTAATGGTCGCCGCGTAGAATCAGCCCTTGACCTGATTCACACCGACGTGTGCGGACCCTTTCGCACGGCGTCAAACGGTGGTAGCAAGTATTTTCTGACCTTCATAGACGACCACAGCCGCAAGGTGTGGATCTTCTTCCTCAAAGCAAAGGGAGAGGTCAGAGAAAAGTTGCAGAAGTTTGTCGCCATGGTGGAGCAGCAGACTGGAAAGAAAGTCAAAGCGATACGAAGTGACAACCGTGGAGAGTACGAGGCATGCAAGGGCTGGTTGCGGCAACATGGGATCAACCACCAGCCCACAATGCCTTACACACCGCAGAGCAATGGTGTTTCTGAACGGATGAATCAGACCATCCTCGGCGTGGTGCGTAGCATGCTATTTGATGCAAAGCTTCCACCGCGGTTCTGGGCGGAAGTGGCAAGAACGACATGCTATCTCATCAACCTGACTCCTGCGGCTGCTCTGGGCAGGCGCGGAAAGAAGAAGGGAAAGCAACAGATAACGCCACAAGATGTTTGGTCAGGGAAGTAGCCGGACGCATCACACCTGAAAGTATTCGGCTGCACCGCATGAGGAAAAGTCCAGGCGGGTGAGGGTGCCCGCAAGCTAGATGCAAGAGCGCGAAAGTATGTTATCATGGGCTATGAGACGGCCCACAAGACCTACCGCCTGTGAGACCTGGCATGAAGAAGACTCATCACCAGCCGGGACGTAACATTTGACGAAAGGAAACCAGGCAAGGAAGAGATGCTTGATCCCACGCAAGATCCAAAACAGAGAGAGTGGTTGGTCCTGCTGGAGTCAGGAGATCAAGCTCCCGAAAACTGGCAAGGGGTGCTAGTACAGCAGGCCGTGAAGGACAGCGGTGTGGCAGGGAGAGCGGTTGCATAGGCTGACGCAGCAGCGAGCTCCGACACGGAGTCGGAGACGTCTGAGGCCTCTGAAAACAGCTCGGAGACCAGTAACTCTTCAAAAAGAAGAAAACTTAACTTCAAGGCAGCCAACAGCACAGGAGCAACAGCATTGCGAAGATCCACCAGCAATGCAACGTTGTAGTACACGACAAAGAAAACAATCTCCAAAGTACGACGCTGACATTGGAAGCTGGACTGGACTGAACTGATCCTGTTTGGCTCAGAAAGAGCCGCTCATTGTGGCTGAGGCACTGGCAAGGCCCGATGTAGCCAAGTGGAAGGAGGCGGTGGACAGCGAGCTCGCGTCCATCAAAGAAAATGGCACATGAGTGCAAGTAGACAGACCCGCTAATGCCCACGTGGTGGGCTCAAAGTGGGTGCTCAGGTCGAAACGAAAGCAAGATGATAGCATCGACAAGTACAAGGCAAGGGTCGTGGCAAAAGGATTCTCACAGTGCACAGGGTGTGAGTACGATGAGACCTTTGCACCGGTTGTCACGTTTGCCTCAATCAGGTCCTTGCTTGCCGTCGCTGCCACCAAAGACCTTGAGATCCACCAGATGGATGTGAAAACAACTTTCCTTTATGGGAAGCTCGACAAGGAGGTGCTAATGGAGATACCGGAAGGTGTCAAAGCACCCGAGGGTAAGGTGTGCAAGCTAGTGAAGGCGTTGTACGGGCTGAAACAGGCCCCATGGATCTGGTACAAGGAGATGGATACTTTCATGGCTGAGATCTCCTTTGCACATTGCCAGAATGACCCCAGCGTCTATGTGCAGAAGTACGAACATGGTTTGCTGCTCGTGGCATTGTACGTGGACGATCTCATCATGTGTTCTTCCTCGCAGGGGGCCCTTACGGACCTCAAGCAAAATCTAGCCAGCAGGTTGAAGATAAAGGACATGGGACCTCTCGAGTACTACCTTGGGATTGCTGTTCACCGCAACCGCAAAGCAGGCACCATCGAGCTCAACCAGATCAAATACATCATGGACGTCTTAAAGCGCTACAACATGGAGGACTGTAAAACCCGTCAGCACGCCCATGTCCTCCGACTGCAAGCTCTCCTCCTCCATGTCACCAAGCAACGAGGCAGACCGGCGGGAGATGCAAACCATTCCGTACCAGTCCGCCGCTGGGAGCCTCATGTACGCGATGGTGGGAACGCGACCTGATATTGCTTATATGTAGGTCAGGTGAGCAGGTTTGTGGCCAACCCTGTTGGATCTGGAGGAGAGAGGGAGCCTTGGAGAAGCGAGCATGTGGGACTAAAAGGGCATCACTTGTGCTGAAGAATGGTTGTTGAATCACTCAAAATAATGGAGTACATATAGAGCTAGAGCTTGGGCAAGTCAGCCCTCTCACAAGCCAAACCACTTAGCCATGGAGGCTAAGGCTCACACACTAGAGTCCACAATCTCATACAAGGGAGGAAATCAGCCCAACAATCAGGTTGACCAGTCACATACGACCTAGAGAGCTAGAGAATGCTCTCATGGCACACTCCAAGTGGTCACATCACCCACAAACCCATGCAGAATCGCCATGTGTCCATGGCTAGCACACAAGGATCTCACCTCACCTAAAAAGTAAGGAGAGGTACCTTTATCCTAGTCAGCACGCTCTGACAAGGCAATCCTAAGACCAAGGACCTTTTTGGATATTTCTCCCATCAGGTCTTGACCCTGGACCTCTTGCCNAACAATCAGGTTGACCAGTCACATACGACCTAGAGAGCTAGAGAATGCTCTCATGGCACACTCCAAGTGGTCACATCACCCACGAACCCATGGAGAATTGCCATGTGTCCATGGCTAGCACACAAAGATCTCACCTCACCTAAAAAGTAAGGAGAGGTACCTTTATCCTAGTCAGCACGCTCTGACAAGGCAATCCTAAGACCAAGGACCTTTTTGGATATTTCTCCCATCAGGTCTTGACCCTGGACCTCTTCCCTTTTTCTTCTCTCAGGCTAAGGCATGGAGCCATCGCCCATGGCCACCCAGACATCGGCGGTCTATTACCCCCGAAACTTCGAAAATGCATATCTCCCAATCCGACCGTTGGATCCGCCTGAAACGTGGACTGTAGAACATTTGCCACCTGATCTTTCCAATGGTGAAGACGGATTAACAATCGGAGCAGGCATCTGGAAGTTTCTTGGAATTTGCTCCTATGGACTTGAAGCTGAGCCGGACGGCTCCTTTCCCAACAATCTCCACTTTGCCACAGTCAGAGTAGGCTGAGTCCACATGCCTTCATGCAGAACTGCTGCTTCTCACGGGTCACTGGCTTAGTGCAGAAATCAGCAACCTGCCCGCTGGTTGGAGTAAACTCCAGCTTGATAGCACCCTCCTGTACCATGTGCCTAATGAAGTGATATGCGATGTCAATGTGCTTGGTGCGTGCATGGTGCTCAGGATTCTTGGCGAGTGCGATTGCGCTGTGGTTGTCGACGGGCACAGGTACTGGAACTGCTACACTCCCACTCATCTCCGCCATGAGACGCTGGAGCCAAACTGCTTCCTTGGCTCCAAAGCTGAGAGAGACGTACTCAGCTTCTGTGCTCGAGGTGGCCACGACCACCTGTCGCTTGNCTGATGAAGTGATATGCGATGTCAATGTGCTTGGTGCGTGCATGGTGCTCAGGATTCTTGGCGAGTGCGATTGCGCTGTGGTTGTCGACGGGCACAGGTACTGGAACTGCTACACTCCCACTCATCTCCGCCATGAGACGCTGGAGCCAAACTGCTTCCTTGGCTCCAAAGCTGAGAGAGACGTACTCAGCTTCTGTGCTCGAGGTGGCCACGACCACCTGTCGCTTGCTACACCTACTGATGGCACCTCCATTCATGAGAAACACATGTCAAGAGATGGACTTGCGGGTCTCAGGATTTGAAGCCCAATCTGCATTTGTGTAGCCGATGATGCTGTTGTCGTTGCCGTTATAGGTGATGCCGACGTTGATGGTTCCAGCAAGGTAGCGGAAGATCCGCTTCACTGCCTTCTGGTGCTCCGGTCCGAGATTAGCCATGTGCTGGCTCACAGCGCTCACAGCCTGTGCAAGACCCGGCCTGGTTGCCACCATCAGGTACATAAGACTGCCGACGACGCTCTGGTCCTTCTGCCGCCCAGTTGCATCTGCTTCCCCACTAAAGCTCACGAGGCACTGCCACGTCTCCAGCGGCGTGCCGATCGGTTTGGCCTCTGCCATGCCAAACCGCTGTAGGACGTCCTTGATGTAGCGACTCTGCTGTAGCGAGAGAGAGCGTGATTTGCGGTCACGCGTGATCTGGATGCCGAGGAAGTATGATGCCTCCCCGAGATCAGACATCTGAAAGCACTCCTGCATGGCCTCCTTGAACTCCTGTAGTGCAGACATACTGTTGGAAAGGAGGAGCATGTCATCCACATAGACAATGACGACGAGGATCTCATGCTCATGCTACCAGCGATACACGCTGTAGTCAGACTCGCTGCGCTCAAACCCCATGCACTGCAACGCCGCATCCAACTTCTGGTTCCAAGCACGCGACACTTGCTTGAGGCCGTATAGCGACTTCTGTAGCTTGCAAACCAGGTGCTCCTGGCCATCCATGATGAAACCCTCCGGCTGCTCCATGTAGATCTCCTCCTCCAAGTCACCGTTCAAGAATGCCGTCTTGACATCCATGTGGTGAACCTCGAAATCCTCAGCTGCTGCATAAGAGAGGAGCGTGCGCACAGAGGCAAACTTTGCAACAGGGGCAAAAGTTTCTGTGTAGTGGATGCCCTCCTGCTGCAAGTAGCCCTTGGCGACCAGCCTTGCCTTGTTCTTTTCCAGGTTACCATCTGCTCCCCGCTTCTTCTTGAACACCCACTTGCACTTGATCACCTTACGTCTTGGTGGACGCTCAGTCAGCCCCCACGTGCCGTTATCCAGCTGCGACTGTATCTCCTGCTACATGGCTTACGCCCAATCTGCTGCATCCGGTGCAGCCATGGCCTCCTTGTATGACGTTGGCTCATCTGAATCTGCTGCAACTTCGACGTTCATCTGTTCTGGTTTCTGCAGCATCCAGAAATGGCCGCTCTCACCAGGCTTATAACGCACCCTAAGAGGGTACCTGCGACCAGGTGCTAAAGCGTTAGCAGGTGGCTGGCGCGGTGCTGCTGGCACAACTCCTGTTGATGGTGTTGCTACATCTCCCTCCTCTACTTCTACCGGTATGGCTGCTGTATCCGCTGCATCAGACATGGGAGAGTAGAGTGATTCTGCCACTGTCACAGTAGAGGAATGATCGGGAGAGACTGGGTCAGGAAGGATTTCTACTCCCACTGTCTCGTCAGCTGCCGGTTCTGCTGCCTCTTCACAGACAATGTTGGTGCCGATGACGTTGCTCTCGTTGAAGACGACATCCTTGGAGATGATGACGTGGCCTGTATCCCTCTCGTAGAGGCGACAGGCCTTGCTTGCCACATTGTAGCCAATCATTAGCATCTGTGCACTCTTTGCGTCCCATTTCTGCCGCTTCTCCTTGGGCACGTGCATGTGCGCCAGGCTACCAAATGATCGGATATGATCCACGCTCGGTTTCTTGCCGAACCACGCCTCCTACAGCGTCATCTGCTCCAGCGCCTTAATTGGACTGCGGTTCTTGATGTAGATTGTAGTGCTCACGGCTTCAGCCCTGAAGTCGTAGGTCAGCTGAGCCGCGTGCAACATGGAGCGCGTCGACTCCACAATGGTACGGTTGGTGCGTTCTGCTATACCGTTCTACTACGGCGAGTACGGCGCGGTACGCTGCGCCTTGATGCCAGCTGTTGCGAGTTAGTCCTGGAACTCCTTGCTCAGGTACTCTCAACTGCGATCGCTACGCAGCGCCTTGATCTTCTTGCCTGTCTGGTTCTCCACCATGGCCTTGAACTCCTTGAACCTGTCAAAGCACTGGTCCTTTGAAGGAAGGGAGTACACAACACTGTAACGGTTGAAATCATCAATGAAGGTAAGAAAATACCTAGAGCCTCCAAAGCTCTGGGTCTGCATCGGTCCGCACAAGTCCGTGTGGACCAGCTCCAACACCTCCTTCGCACGCTCCCCTGCTCCAGAGAACGCCTCCCGGTGTTGCTTCCCCTTCAAACAGCCGATGCACAACTGCTGCTGAAAGTTAGAGATGGTAGGCAAGTCATGCACCATCTGCTTTGCTTGAAGCTGCTGCAAGGCGCGCATGCCGATGTGGCCGTAGCGCACATGCCAGATCTCGCCATCTGTCGCCTGCACCACTTTTGCAAGACTCTGCTCACGCGGGATCTTGGTCGCCCCCAGCAGGCGGTACATGTCGCCCTCGTTCACCGACCTGGCCAACTCCTCTCATGTATCCTTGTTGAGGATGTAGCCATAGTCATCATCGAAGACGACGCGCAGTCCTGTGTTTGTAAGAGAGGAGACTGAGAGGAGGTTGAATGCAGCATCAGGTACATGCAACACGCCATGGAACACTCTGACTTCAATGCCACGTGGGGTCTCCAACCACATCTCCACAATCCCAATCCCCTCAGCATACACCACCTGATCATCACCCATAGCGATAGGACGGGGAGGGATGGACAACAGCTGCGTAAACCACTCCTTGTGATGTGTGAGGCTCTTGGTACACCCTGAGTCCTTGTACCATGCGAGATCCGCCTTCTCCACCTGCGACATGTCAGACTTCGCCATGAAGAGACGGTCGCGCACCTCCTTCGCTACATTCATGTTGCCAAAGTGGCGCACACCAACTTGGTTTTGCTGCTGCTGCTGCTACTGCTGACACTGCTATGACTGCTGCTGCTGCTGTTGCTGCTTTTGCTGCTGCTGCTGTTCCTTCTGGTCCCTCTTGAGCTTGAAACACTCCTTTTTGTAGTGTCCCTCTTTCTGGCAGTAGTGGCATTTGCCTTTCTTTCTGCCTCTCTGCTGCCCAGACTGCTGCTGCTGCTGCTGGTTGCGAGAGCTCGTGGCCACAAAAGCTGCTTCACTGCTGCCGCCGCCATTGCGCTTTGCTGCATTGCGACGTAATTCCACCTGCACTAGGTGTGTGCAGATGAAGTCGAGGTCGAGAGTTGGCTGGCACTCCAGCGTCTCTCGCACCGTGCCATAGCTGGTTGGGGTCCCCTCAGCAAGAGGAGGATAAAGCGCGTCTCTTCCACAGGGTTGCCGACCGTTCTCAGCTGCTTCGCCAACTCCTTTGCCCTGTCTAGGTATGCCTCCATCCCTTCACCACCCTGCATTTTCAGCGCCGTCATCTTTTCCTCCAAAAGCATGAGGAATGCAGGATCCTTGCTCTCATACTTCTTGCACAACGTGTCCCACCCCTCCCCTGCAGTAGCCTTGTCACTCACGTACTGAAGATGCGAGTTGGAGATAGTGTTGACAAGCAACCTGTAGGCCTGCCTGTCCTTCTTCTTCCACTCCTCATACGCCGCCGCTGTAGTTGTAGATGAACTTGCATCTGCTGGACCTTTCTGCGGCGTCTTCCCCGCCACCACCTCAGCTGCGGTGATGCCTTTTCCCTGTGGAGGCGGAGCGCGCTCGTCGCAACTCACCACCTCCTCCAAAAGGAGGCGGGTACGGATCTTCCAAAACGTGAAGTTGGCGCGTCCTTCCAGCCTCTCCAAGGGCTGCGCTACTGTTACCACGCCTGCTGCTGCCATTTTGAGCTTTGGTGATGCTCAACGCTGCCCTTGGGTGGTGGCGCTATCCCTGCTTCTGCTTCTGCTTCTGCCAGAAATCTGTCTGACAGAAAATGGATTGTAGATGCCAGCAGACTGAGAATTTGGAAAAACTGAGCCCACCACTAGCAAATTCAGCTCAAACATTTTCAGATCGACCCATAAAACAGGGTCATCAACAGGGGATTTTGAAAGATATGCCCTCTTGAAAACAAGGTATGCTTCTGCTCTTACTCCAACTCAGACCAGCCAGCTTGTAAACGGCGTTTCTCCCAAACGAATATCGATGTGACCTTGTAAACGGCATTTCTCCCAAGGCTTCTTTGTCAAGAAGCCCACCACTCCAAAATGGATTATAGATGTCACAACCAAGAAAATGCTTGCGGACTTCTTGACAAAGCCGCTAGACAGCGACTTGCATGTTGCACGTGCTCGAGGAGTCGGCATGGTGGATGCAAGAGATGAGAACTAAAGACCAAGAAAGTTGACTTGCACAAACCCAACCTAGAGGTACAGGTTCGTGCCGAAGAAAACTACCACAGCAGGTGGCCTAAGGTGCAAGGGAGAGATTGTTGTTCTTCTATGCCCCATGGCCACTGCTGTGGCTTGACGGACTGGTTGGGCATGCACTGCTGCCTTGGAGTAAGTCCCCCAAACCTTATTTGTGGTGTAAGTCCAAGCGAGACACCAGAAGTGTAGCGCAACGGATAGCATGTTGGACTTAAGAACAACAGGTCTTGCGATCGAGTCTTGATGTGCGCAGAAGGTTTTTTTACCTTTCCAGCACATTGGAAGATTCTTAGACAATTCTCCATGCATGAGGAGAGTGCGCCACTTGGTAGTCAATGGATGCGCTAATTGGCGGACTGGTGAGGTGGTGTGGAGTGACTACCCCCAAAAGTGCCACTACCCACACACCTTAGAAGCCAGGCCTAGGACTATATGTACCACGCTCATTCTTCATTCTAATTACACAATCTGGCTTTAGATGCTCCTCACAGAGCCGTCCAACTAAGGAACAGTATAAAGAAGACACTGGTTGGTCTCAGTCCCAGGAGTTAGTCTCTGACTAGCACCTCGCACGAAAGTGACCAAGTGTTAAGTGGACACAGTTGCCAAGTGATTGCCTAGGAACTGCTCAGTGTGGAACCGTGATCTTGAGGGTGATATCTTCTCCTAGCTGAAATGCTAGGAGCGGACGGCAGGTGCTATTGTGTCGACCCTGTTTTCTAGTCCGTTCGCCTCAGGCTGGTTGACAAGGAGGACCTTGGATTGTTGTAAGATGTCTCTTAGAATCTTCCTGTCCTCCTTTTGGTCACAAAGAAAATAAGTCACTTTGCTGAGATTTGACCCTATGACTGCTCGCTCCAGAGACTAACTCCGGAATGTCTAAGCCACAAGGAGATGTCCTAGGCATTGTTTGTTGGCTATACTATCGAGTTTAGACCAAGGAGACTTGCTCCAAAGGAGAAATACGTACCTTGTCTATATGGACCAGAG
>SZWC01004784.1:57998-71425 GCA_023375785.1 Penium margaritaceum | reverse complement strand
TTAGAATCTTCCTGTCCTCCTTTTGGTCACAAAGAAAATAAGTCACTTTGCTGAGATTTGACCCTATGACTGCTCGCTCCAGAGACTAACTCCGGAATGTCTAAGCCACAAGGAGATGTCCTAGGCATTGTTTGTTGGCTATACTATCGAGTTTAGACCAAGGAGACTTGCTCCAAAGGAGAAATACGTACCTTGTCTATATGGACCAGAGTGGGAGGGCTTATTCCAAGGGACTAGGCATGCATTGCTGTGTATGCCTAGTCCGTCCTGTGCCTATCCAAATGTCAGCTATGGATAAGGAGCATATCGGGTCAACAGTAGGTACCCTCTCAGGATGCGCTACAAGCCTGGTGAGCGCAGCCATTTCCGGATGCTGTAGAAACCAAAACAGATGAACGTTGTAGTTACAGCAAATGCAGATAAGCCGGTGTCATACAAAGAGGCCATGCTTGCACCAGATGAAGCAGATTGGATGCAAGCTGTACAACAAGAGGTACAGTCATAGCCAGACAACGGCACGTGGGAGCTGACATAGCGTCCACCTGGACGCAATGTGACCAAGTACAAATGGGTGTTCAAAAAGAAGCGAGGAGCAGATGGTAACCTAGAAAAACACAAGGCAAGGCTGGTCGCCAAGGACTACTCGTAGCAGAAGGGCATCGACTACACAGAAACATTTACCCCTGTTGCAAAACCTGCCTGTGTATTTCCTCCTCTCTTATGCAGTAGCTGAGGACTTCAAGATTCACCACATGGAAGTCAAGGTGGCATTCTTGAATCTTGACTTGGAGGAGGAAATCCACATAGAGGAGCCGGAGGGGTTCGTCATGGATGGCGAGGAGCACATGGTTTGCAAGCTATAGAACTCGCTGTACGACCTCAAACAGGCGGCACGTGCTTGAAACCAGAAGTTGGATGCGGCACTGGAGTGCATGGGGTTGGAGCGTAGTGAGTATGACTATAGTGTCTATCAGAGGCTGTATGTGCATGAGATCCTCATTATCATTGCCTATGTGGATGACATGCTCCTTTTCTCCAATAACATGTCTAAACTGTATGAGTTCAAGGAGGACGTGCAGGAGCGCTTCGAGATGTATGATCTCGGAGAGGCGTCATACTTCCTTGCCATTCAGATCACACTTTCTCGCTCCAACAGAGTCGCTATGTCAAGGATGTCTACCAGCGATTCGGCATGGCAGAGGCCAAACCCATCGGCACGTCGCTGGAGACGCGATAGTATCTCGTGAGCTTAAGTGGAGAAGCAGATGGAGCTGAGCGGCAGAAGTACCAGAGAGCTGTTGGTAGTCTCATGCACCTGATAGTGGCCATCAAAGTTGGAACTAGAGGAGAGAGGAAGCCTTGGAGCAACGAGCATGTGGGACTGAAAGGATATCAGTAGTGCTGAAGCATGGTTGTTGAATCACTCAAAATAATGGAGTACATATAGAGCTAGAGCTTGGACAAGTCAGCCCTCTCACAAGCCACACTACTTAGCCATGGAGGCTAAGGCTCACACACAAGAGTCCATAATCTCACACAAGAGAGGAAATTAGCCTAGCAATCAGGCTGACTACTCACACACGACCTAGAGACCTAGAAAATACTCTCATGGCACACCCCTAGTGGTCACATAACCCACAATCCCATGGAGAATCGCCATGTGTCCATGGCTAGTCCACAAGGATCTCTCCTCACCTAAAAGTAAGGAGAGGTACCCTTTTCCTAGTCAGCACACTCTGACAAGGCAATCCAAAATTCTAGGACCTTTTTGGATATTTCTCCCATCAGGTCTTGACCCTGGACCTCTTGCCCTTTTTCTTTTCCCACGCTAAGGCATGGAGCCATCGCCCATGGTCACCCTGAACCGGGCGGTCCATGATCCCGGAAACTTCGAAAACTCATATATCTCAATCCGACTGTTTGATCGACCTGAAACTTGCACCGTAGGTAGCTTGTCACCTGATCTTTCCAATGGTGAAGTCGGTTTGATGATCGGAGTAGGCATCTGGTAATTTCCTGTAACTTGCTCGTGTGGACCTGAAACTGAGCCGGATGGCTCCTTTCCCAACAATCTCCGTCTTTGCCGCAGTCAGAGTGGGCTGAGTCCACATGCCTTCATGTAGAACTACTTCTCACGGGTCACTGGCTTGGTAGAGAAATCAGCGACCTACTTACTGGTTAGAGTAAACTCCAGCTTGATAGCACCCTCCTACACCATGTGCCTGATGAAGTGATATGCGATGTTAATATACTTGGTGCATATATGGTGCTCAGGATTCTTGGCAAGTGTGATTGCGCTCTGGTTGTTGACACACACAGGAACTTGAACTGCTGCATTCCCACTCATCTCCGCCATGAGACACTGAAGCCAAACTGCTTCCTTCGCTCCAAAACTAAGAGAGACGTACTCAAGTTCCATGCTTGAGGTGGCCACGACCTCCTGCCGCTTGCTACACCAGCTGATGGTCCCGCCATTCATGAGGAACACATGTCGAGAAATGGAGTTGTGGTCCCCAAGGTTTGAAGCCAAATCAGCGTCTGTGTAGTCGATGACGCTGTTGTCGTTACCGGTATAGGTGATGCTGATGTTGATGGTTCCAGCAAGGTAGCGGAGGATCCGCTTCACTGTCTTGTAGTGCTCAGGTTTGGGATTAGCCATGTGCTGGCTCACAGTGCTCAAAGCATATGCGAAGTCTGGCCTCGTTGCCACCATGAGGTACATAAGACTGCCGACGGCGCTCTGGTACTTCTGCCGTTCAGCTACATCTGTTTGTCCATTGAAGCTCACGAGATACTGCCGCGTCTCAAGCAGCGTGCCAATGGGTTTTGCCTCTGCCATGCCGAACCGTTGTAAGACATCCTTGATGTAGTGGCTTTGCTGTAGTAATACATCCTTGATTTGCGGTCACGCATGATCTAGATACCAAGGAAGTATGACTCCTTCCCGAGATCAGACATCTAGAAGTGCTCCTGCATGGCCTCCTTGAAATCGTGCAGTGCAGACATGCTGGTAGAAAGTAAAAGTATGTAATCCACATAGACAATGATGATGAGGATCTCATGCTCATATTGGCAACGATACACGCTATAGTCACAGTCGCTGCGCTCAGACACCATGCACTGCAGCGCCGCCTCGAACTTCTGGTTCAAAGCATGTGACGCTTGTTTGAGACCGTACATTGATTTTTGTAGCTTGCAAACCAGGTGCTCCTGGCCATCCATGACGAATCCTTCCAGCTGCTCCATGTAGATCTCCTCCTCCAAGTCACCGTTTGAGAATGTCGTCTTGACATCCATGTGGTGAATCTCGAATTCCTCAACTGCTCCATAAGAAACAAGCATGCGCACAGAGGCAAACTTTGCAATAGGAGCAAAAGTTTCCGTGTAGTCGATGCCTTGCTGCTCAGAGTAGCCCTTGCCGACCACCCTTGCCTTGTACTTTTCCAGGTTGCCATATGTTCCCCGCTTCTTCTTGAACACCCACTTGCACTTGATCACTTTGCGTCCAGGTAGACACTCACTCTGCTCCCATATACCGTTGTTGAGCTGCAATTGTATCTCCTGCTGCACAACTTACGCCCAATCTGCTGCATCTGGTGCAGCCATGGCCTCCTTGTATGACGATGGCTCATCTGAATCTGCTGCAACTATGACGTTTATTTGTTGTGGTTTATGTAGCATCCAAAAATGGCTGCGCTCACCAGGCTTGTAGCACAACCTAATAGGGTACCTGTGACCTGGTGCTAGAGCATTAGTGGGCGGTTGGTGTGGTGTTGCTGGCATAGCTACTATTGCTGGTGGTGTTGCATCTCCCTCCTCTTCTTCTGCTGATGAGGCTGCTCTATCTGCTGCATCTGACATATGAGAGTAGGGTGATTCTCCCAGTGCCACAATACAGGAGGGATTAGGAGAGACTGGGTCAGGAAGGATATCTGCTCCCATTACGTCGTCAGCTGCTGGTTCTGCTGCCTCTTCACACACAATGTTGGTGCTGATGACGTTGCTCTCGTTGAAGACGACATCCCTAGAGATGATGACGTGACCTGTATCCCTCTCGTAGAGGTGATAGGCCTTGCTTGCCAAGTCGTAGCCTATCATCAGCATTTGTGCGCTCTTTGCTTCCCACTTCTGTCGCTTCTCCTTCGGCATGTGCATGTGTGCCAAGCTGCGAAATACGTGAAGATGACCCACGCTCGGCTTCTTGCCGAACTACGCCTCGTACGGTGTCATCTCCTCCAGTGCCTTAGTTGGACTACGATTCTTGATGTACACCGTAATGCTCACAGCTTTGGCCCAAAAGTCTTATGTGAGCCTAGCCGCGTGCAGTATGGAGCGCGCTGACTCAACGATGGTGCGCTTGGCGCGTTCTACTACACCGTTTTGCTGCGGCGAGTATGGCACGGTGCGCTGTGCCTTGATACCAGCTGTTGCGAGGTAGTCCTAGAAGGCCTTACTCAGGTACTCTCCACCGCGGTCGCTGCGCAACGCCTTGGTCTTTTTGCCAGTCTGGTTCTCCACCATTGCCTCGAACTCTTTGAACATGTCAAAGCACTGGTCCTTGGAGGAAAGGAAATACACAGGAGTGTAATGGCTGAAATCATCAATGAAGGTGAGCAAATACCTACAGCCTCCCAATCTCTAGGTTTGCATCAGGCTACACAACTCTGTGTGGACCAGCTCCAGCACCTCCTTCGCACGCTCCCCTTCTCCGGAGAACGCCTCGCGATGCTGCTTCTCCTCCAAACAGCCGATGCACACCTACTGCTCAAAGTGAGAGTTGGTGGGCAAGTCACGCACCATCTGCTTTGTTTGAACTCACTTACTGTTGCGCATGCCAATGTGGTTGTAGCATGCATGCTAGATGTTTCCATATGTGGCCTGTACCACTGCTACAAGACTCTACTCGCGTGGGGTCTTGGTCCCCCCCAACATGTAGTACATGTCGCCTTCCTTCACCGACCTGGCCAACTCCTCTCCCGTTTCCTTGTCGAGGATGTAGCCATAGGCATCGTAAAAAATGACTCGCAGTCCTGTGTTGGTGAGAGAGGACACTGAGAGAAGGTTGAACACAACATCAGGTACATAGAGTACGCCATGGAACACTCCCACTTCAATGCCACACGGGGTCTCCAACTACATCTCTACAATCCCAATCCCTTCAGAATACACCACCCGATCGTCATCCAAAGCAATCGGATGGGGGGAATGGAGAGCAGCTGCGTAGACTTCTCCTTGTGGTGCGTCAGACTGTTGGTATACCCTAAGTCCTTATACAATGCAAGATCCGCCTTCTCCACCTGCGATACATCGGACTTTGCCATGAAGAGGCGGTCGCGCACCTCCTTGGCCACGTTCATGTTGCCAAAATGGCGTGTTTGGTCTGGTTCTGCTGCTGCTATTGCTGCAGCTGACGCTGTTGTGACTGTTAGAAGAATGTAGACATGAGGATAGCAGTAGCAGAAGCAGGCAGAAGCGTCAGGACATGTAAGTGTACGTCAACAGAGTGACATAAGCAAGAGCGGCCCGAGGAGTTAGTCGCGGAGGCTGATAGAGGCTGAGAAGTGAGGTAGTCGAGGTAGACAAGTTGATGTGAGAGAGAATTGACGAGATAAGTGATGGTTGCCAGAGTAGGAGAGCAAAGGAGCGAGAGTGACGGAACGAAGAGCTGAGAGAGGTTGGCGATGGCAGGGAATGCAACGAGCGAGCAGAGCGAAGGCACGGCGGCGAAGCCGTGGAACCAAGGGGGAGCATGATGGAAAGAACTGTTCTGGTTAATTGAGGAGGGAATGAACATCCTCCATATGTACAATAGAACAGAAGAGAGGACATGAGCAATGGCTTCTTCTGCGCTAGTCGGACGCGCTTGCGATGAATCCGCTTATTAGGGCATCCCTCGGTAGGATGGTTGTTGATAGGTCAGGGACCGTTAACGGCTAGTGAGGAGTGATGACTGAGGTAGTTCATACCGAGACATGAACCATTATTAAGAGTGCTCGGAATTTCCAAGAGGAGAAGACCCAGAGGCTCTTGGGGAGAACCCATTAATTGTCCTGCCTTGACAGAGTCACAATTCTAACACCCTCCTTGAATCTGTCAAGGCAGTGAATTAGGAGGGTTCAACACGGGGAGTGCAGGATGGCGGCTATGAGGTCCCAGCTTCTTTTTGTGTCTCCTTTGCAAGTTACCGACCCTTCGCAGTAGTTGACCAGTCCTTGCCACATGAGGGGTACGTTCTGTTCATGCTGGACCAGGAGGAAGTGAAGCTTGGGGTCGACAAGCGTGGAAAGTCCTTGCCTGAGTTCGGCGTTGAAGTGATCGTGCTGGACACGGAAGTCTGTCTGACTGCAGTGTTCTCCAAAGTAGAGTGGGCCTTGGACAAGGGACCCCACAATGGAGAAGTGATGAAGGTCATAGTGGGTCATATTTCTTCTAGAAGAGCTGCTGCCATGTGTCGACATTGGTCGATGTAACGTCAGCCTCTTCATCCTCGGGGAGAAAGAACAGTTGAGGCATGTGTGGTAGAGGTGGGAAGATGACCACACAAAAGGTGTGAAGGTAGTAGGAGCGTCGAAATCATGCATACTGTAGCAAGGAGTACCACTAGTGGGCTGCAATCTGCATTGGCTGTTCGATGAAGTGATAGACAGGAGCGAGGCATGGTTTGAGTTTACTCCAGACGGTAGTGACAGTAGTATCGTAGTCCTTAGTATGACTTTGGTAGATGTGAAGATGATCATATTTGCCGAGCAGTAGACCAGCCACTTCATACTTATTGATGTAGATGTTGCGAGCATTGGCAATGATACTGTCTGACCAGCTGATGATGTTGCCGGCGTCAGATGCAAGAGTTGGGAAGTCGTCCCACGCAGTAGAGCGTTTGTTCATGATGGAGAAGCTGACAGTGGTAATGATGTGCCGTGGATAGAGGGCAGAAGTTTGTTGCTGATGTTACTGATGGCAAAAGCTCAGATGGCACAGGAGTGGAACCACGTGTGCTAAGGATGTTTCGGCTTGAGCGCAGGTCATCGCGACTCGAGCGATGCGGTCGGGCGGATCATTAGGCCGAGCAGAGGATGATGCTGACAGCGGAAGAGCGATTGATGATGGAGTGGGCGCAGGGGCGAAACCACGTGCGCTGCTGAAATAGGGGAGTAAGATGCGGCAAGGGGAAGGCAGAGGCCAGCGCGCCATGAGAAATCTGCTACCGGTGTGGGTGCAGGCTGCTGCGAAGCGGGCAGCTAGCTCGTGCAGATCCTTGTGCCGTTCACAGATGCGGATGATTGATGATGCAAAAACGGAAGCTGATGATGATAACGGAGTGGGTGCAGGGCCGAGCCGCGTGCGCTGAAGGAATTTTCGGCGTGGGCGCAGGTCGTCGTGGAACAGGTGATGCGACCGAGCGGATCCTTGTGCCGAGCTGAAAGCGATGCGAAAACGAAGGAGGCAATTGATGAATGAGTGGGCGCAGGGGCAGAACCACGTACGCTGCGGAATGATGCTGATGGAGGTGATTGATGCGAAGGCGGCGCGGAGGATGCTGATGATGGAGAGACGGAGATGAGGTAGGAACAGGAGGCTGATGGAGCTGAGGAGACTGGAGCCAGGATGGAAAGGAGGACTGATGGAAGCAGATGAGGATGATGCGAGAAGTGAAGACTGAAGGATAATGATGATGCTGGAGAAGAGAGGTAGGGAGCGATGCGAGCGGAGAGAAGTGAGACGAGATGCGACACGGCAGAGAGGTAGAGCGTCACAACCACTTCTTTTGCTTCCAGGAGAGTGAAGGCTTGTTCCCCAGATGGCTCAGAAATGGGAGCAGGAAGACTGGTGGTATCCGATTTCCTGTCAGCTGGAGAAAGTTGGTTGCGACAGAGGGAGTCGAGCAGCGGGCAGAGGCACTGGTCCGGTGATGTCAGGAGAGTGACGGCTTGTTCCCCAGTTGGCTTGGAAATGGGAGCAGGAAGACTGGTGGTGTTCGATATCCTGACGGCGGTAGTTTGGCTGCAGCTGTTTGTCAGAGCGAGACGTCGACGCGAGAATGCGGCTCGAGATAATGGACGCAAGCGGACTGAGGATGTNGTTGCGACAGAGGGAGTCGAGCAGCGGGCAGAGGCACTGGTCCGGTGATGTCAGGAGAGTGACGGCTTGTTCCCCAGTTGGCTTGGAAATGGGAGCAGGAAGACTGGTGGTGTTCGATATCCTGACGGCGGTAGTTTGGCTGCAGCTGTTTGTCAGAGCGAGACGTCGACGCGAGAATGCGGCTCGAGATAATGGACGCAAGCGGACTGAGGATGTCGAGGAGGAAGTAGCAGATGAGGCTCATAAGGCAAGATGCAAGAGGAGGAGATGCTTGTGGAGGCGGAGGCAATGAGGGACAGTGAATGGCAGATAGCAGGAAGCTTCTTGGTAGTTGACGGCAGACGGCGGCTCGAGAGTTGCTTGCAACTGATGTGGGCATAAAGCTTTCTTAGGATGACGAGGCGTTTCTTCAGCGCGGGGAACTCGTCAGGCAGAGCTGATGATATCAGCTGCTGGGGAAGCGGCGAGGCGCGGGGCGATGGTGGCGGCGGCAGGAGAACGCGAGTGGAAGCGATGAAGGAAGGATGACGGCAGGGCGATGACGTAGTCACGAGGCGCCAGGTGATGTTACCTGATGGCTCTGATACTATGTCAGAAGAATGAAGACATGAGGACAGTAGCAGCAGAAGTAGGCAGAAGCGTCAGGACATGCAAGTGTACGTTAGCAGAGTGACGTAAGCGAGAGCAGTCCGAGGAGTTAGTCACGGAGGCTGATAGAGGCTGAGAAGTGAGGTGGTCGAGGTAGACAAGTTGATGTGAGAGAGAACTGGCGAGATAAGTGATGGTTGCTAGAGTAGGAGAGCTGAGCGAAGAAGCGAGAGTGACGGAGTGAAGAGCTGAGAGTGGTTGGCGATGGCAGGGAATGCAAGAAGCGAGCAGAGCAAAGGCACGGCGGTGAAGCCGCGGAACGAAGGGGGAACAAGATGGAAAGAACTGTTCTGGTTAATTGAGGAGGGAATGAACATCCTCCATATGTACAATAGAACAGAAGAGAGGACATGAGCAACGGTTTCTTCTGCGCTAGCGGGACGGGCTTGCGATGAATCCGCTTACTAGGGGATCCCTCGGTAGGATGGCCGTTGATAGGTCATGGACCGTTAACGGCTAGTGAGGAGTGATGACCGAGGTGGTTCATACCAAGACTTGAACCGTTATTAAGAGTGCTCGGAATTTCCGAGAGGAGAAGACCAAGAGGCTCCTGGGGAGAACCCATTAATTGTCCTGCCTTGACAGAGTCACAATTCTGACAGTGACTGCTGCTGTTGCTGCTGTGGGGACTGCTCCTTTTGCTGCTGCTACTACTGCTCCTTTTGGTCCCTCTTGAACTTGAAGCACTGTTTCTTGTAGTGTCCCTCTTTCTGGCAATAGTGGCACTTGCCTTTCTTTTTGCCTATCTGTTGCCCAAACTGCTGCTGTTGCTGGTTACGTGAGCTTGTGGCCATAAATGCTGCTTCAGTGCTACCGCTGCCATTGCACTTTGCTGCACTACGACGCAGTTCTACCTGCACCAGGTGCGTGCAGATGAAGTCCAGGTCGAGAGTCGGCTGGCACTCCAATGTCTCTCGCATTGTGTCTTAGCTCGCTAGGAGTTCCCCCAGCAAGAGGAGGATGAAGCGCTTCTATTCCACAGGGTTGCCGGCCGCTTTCAGCTGCTTTGCCAGCTCTTTTACCCTGTCCAAGTACGCCTCCATCCCTTAGCCACCCTATTTTTTCAACGCCATCATCTTCTCCTCCAAAAGCATGAGAAATGCAGGATCCTTGCTCTCATAGTTCTTGCACAACGCGTCCCACCCCTCTTTTGCAGTAGCCTTGTCACTCACATACTAAAGATGCGGGTTGGAGATGGTGTTAACAAGCAGTCTATAAGCCTGCCTGTCCTTCTTCTTCCACTCCTCATATGCCGCTGTTGTAGTTGTAGATGAACTTCCATCTGTTGCACCTTTCTGCGGCGTCTTCCCCGCCACCACGTGCACTGCGGTAATGCCTTTTGCCCGTGGAGGCGAAGCGCGCTCGTTGCCGCTCACCACCTCCTACAAGCCCTTTTCCTCCAAAAGGAGGCGGGTACGGATCTTCCAAGACGTGAAATTGGCACGTCCTTCCAGCCTCTCCAAGGGTTGGGCTGTAGTGACCACGCCTGCTATTGTCATTTTGAGTTTTGGCGATACTCAACGCTGCCCTTGGGTGGCGGCGCTACCCCTACTTCTGTAACTGCTTCTGCAAGAAATATGTCTGTCAGAAAATGGACTATAAATACCAGCAGACTAGGACTTTTGAAAAACTGAGCCCATCACTAAAACATTCAGCTGAAAACCTTTCAGATCGACCCATAAAACAGGGTCATCAACTGGGGATTTTGAAAGATATGCCCTCTTGAAAACAGGGTATGCTTCTACTCCTACTCCAACTCAGACCAGTCAGCTTGTAAACGGCGTTTCTCCGAAACAAATCAATGGAATCCAAATATTTTTACACCAATAGAAAGCTTAGGAAACATAACACAATTTGCATGTGCCACTTTTAAAATTTGACAAAGAAACGAGAGAGATATGGTTATCACAAGGCAACAGTCTTACTCATAATGAAGAGTGTAGCCCTGGCAGACCTCGTTTTGAGCATAACTCTTAATCTTATTATTTGATTTTTGCAATCTTGGGCTCGTTGGAAAGCTTGTCTTGTGAAATTGCATATCCAATGGTCGATGGTCAAATTTAGTCAAGTTTTGACCCTAATTTGTCACTTTTAAAATGATGGCCTGTGCCGGCTGAAACTGGCAGAACTTGGCTCTGATACCAAAAGTTGGAACTGGAGGAGAGAGGGAACCTTGGAGTAGCGAGCATATGGGAGTGAAAGGGCATCAGTTGTGCTGAATATTGGTTGTTGAATCACTCAAAATGATTGAGTACATATAGAGCTAGAGCTTGGGCAAGTCAGCCCTCTCACAAGCCACACCACTTAGCCATGTAGGTTAAGGCTTACACACTAGAGTCCATAATCTCACACAAGAGATGAAATCAACCTAGCAATCAGGCTGAAGACTCACACATAACCTAGAGAGCTAGAAAATGCTCTCATGGCACACTCCTCGTGGTCACATAACCCACAATCCCATGGAGAATCGCCATGTGTCAATGGTTAGCACACAAGGATCTCACCTCACCTAAAAGTAAGGAGAGGTATCTTTTCCTAGTCAGCACAATCTGACAAAGCAATCAAAGAATCTAGGACCTTTTTGGATATTTCTCTCATCAGGACTTGACCCTGGACCTCTTGCCCTTTTTCATTTCTGGGACTGAGGCATGGAGCCATCGCCCATGGTCACCCAGACACCGGCGGTCCATAACCCCGGAAATTTCGAAAATTCATATCTCTCAATCCGATCGTTGGACCGGCATGGAGAGGAGTTGGCTTTGTCGGTGAAGGAGGGCGACATGTACCGCCTACTGGGAGCTACTAAGATGCCACATTAGTAGAGTCTTACAGGAATGATGCAGGCAATGGATAGTGAGACCCGGCATGCACACGATGGCCACATCGGCATGCGTATCTTGCATCAGCTTCAAGGAAAGCAGATGGTGTATAACTTACTCTCCATCTCTAACTTTGAGCAGCACTTATGCATCGTCTATTTTGAGGGGAAGAAGCATCGTGACGCTTTATCTAGAGTAGGAGAACGCACAAAGGAGGTGCTGGAGCTGGTCCACACAGACTCGTGGGGTCGAATGCAGACCCACAGCTTTGAAGGTTCTACGATTTTTTCAATTTTCGTTGACGACATCAGTCGTTACACTGTTCTATACTTCCTTTCTTCCAAGATCTAGTGCTTTGACAGGTTCAAGGAGTTCAAAGCAATGGTGGAGAACTAGACTGGAAAAAAATCTAGGCGTTATCCAATAATCGTGGTGAAGAGTACCTAAGCAAGGACTTTCATTACTACCTTATAAGAGCTAGCATCAAGGTGCAGTGTATCGCGCTGTACTCGTTGCAGTGGAATGGTGTAGTAGAACGCATCTACCACACCATTGTTGAGTCGGCGCACTCCATGCTACATACGGCTCGGCTAACATATATCTTTCGGGCCAAAGTAGTGAGCACTTTGGAATACATAAAAAATTAGAGTCCAACAAAGACACTATAGCAGATGACGACGTACGATGCATGGTTGGAGAATAAACCAAGCGTTGATTATCTCTCAATTTCTGAGAGCCTCGCGAACATGCATGTACCCAAGGAGAAGTGGTAGAAATGGGACATGAAGAGCACGCAGATGCTGATGATCGGCTATGATGTGGCCAATAAGGCATATCGCCTCTATGAGAGGATACTAGTCCCGTCATCATTTCCAGGGATATCATCTATAACGAAGGCATTGTCATCAGTACCAACATCATTTAAGAAGAGATAGCACAACTAGCAGCTGACAAGGCAGTGGGAGCAAAAGTCCTTCCTAATCCCATCTCCAGATACTTCTTTGATTGTGATAGTGGGAGAACTAGTGTTCTCTTCCATGTCTGATATAGCAGATACAACGCCCTCATTGGCAGAAGTAGGGGAAAGAGATGCAGCACAACCAGGAGCACTAGTTGTGCCAGCAGCACCGCGCCAGCCACACGCTAATGCACCAGTACCGAGTCGCAACTATCCTTTAAGGGTGTACTACAAGTATGGTGAGCACGACCATTTCAGGATGATTTTCAAAAAATAACAGATGAATGTCGCATTTCTCGAAGATTTAGATGAACCAACGTCATACAAGGAGGCCATGGTTATACCAGATGCAACAGATTGGGCGCAAGCTGTATAGCAGTAGATATGGTCGTAGATGGACACCAGCACGTGGGAGCTGACTGAGCGTCCACTAGGACACAAGGTGGTCAAGTGCAAGTGGGTGTTCAAGAAGAAGCAAGGAGCAGATGGCAATCTGGAAAAGTATAATACAAGACTGGTTGCCAAGGGCTTCTCACAGTAAGAGGATATGAANCGTCATACAAGGAGGCCATGGTTATACCAGATGCAACAGATTGGGCGCAAGCTGTATAGCAGTAGATATGGTCGTAGATGGACACCAGCACGTGGGAGCTGACTGAGCGTCCACTAGGACACAAGGTGGTCAAGTGCAAGTGGGTGTTCAAGAAGAAGCAAGGAGCAGATGGCAATCTGGAAAAGTATAATACAAGACTGGTTGCCAAGGGCTACTCACAGTAAGAGGATATGAACTACATAAAAACCTTTACCCACGTTGCAAACTTTGCCTCCGTACGCACACTCCTCTCTTATGCAGCAGCTAAGGACTTTGAGGTTGACGACATGGATGTCCATACGACATTCGTGAATGGTCACTTGGAGGAGGA
>SZWC01004784.1:46450-57982 GCA_023375785.1 Penium margaritaceum | reverse complement strand
CTCACAGTAAGAGGATATGAACTACATAAAAACCTTTACCCACGTTGCAAACTTTGCCTCCGTACGCACACTCCTCTCTTATGCAGCAGCTAAGGACTTTGAGGTTGACGACATGGATGTCCATACGACATTCGTGAATGGTCACTTGGAGGAGGAGATCCACATGGACCAGCAAGAGGGGTTCATCATGAATGGCCAAGAATACCTCAGTTCTAAGCTGCAAAAGTCATTGTACGGCCTCCAACAAGCGTTGCTTGCTTGAACCCAAAATTTAGATGCGACGTTGCACTACATGGAATTCGAGCAGAGGGAATATGACTATAACATCTATTGCTGGTAACATGGGTATGAGATCCTCATGATCATTGTATATGTGGATGACATGCTCCTCCTTTCCAACAACATGTCTGCACTATGGGAATTCAAGGGCACTATACAGGAGCGCTTCCATATGTTTGATCTCAGATAGGCATCCTACTTCCTCGGTATCCACATCTAACGTGACCAGAAATCACGCTCTCTCTGGCTGCAGTAGAGTCGATACATCAAGGACATCTTGTAGCGGTTTGGCATGGTAGGGACCAAACCCATCGGTACGCCGTTGGAGACATGGTAGTCGCTTGTGAGCTTTAGTGGACAAGCAGATGCAGCTGAGCAATAGAAGTATGACACTGCCGCTGGCAGTCTTTTGTACCTGATGGTGGAAACCATGTCGGACCTCGCACAAGTTGTGAGGATTTTGAGCTAGCACATGGCTAGTCCTAGACCGGACCGCCAGAAGGAAGTGAAGCGTATCTTCCGCTACCTTGCCTGAACCATCAACGTTGGCATCACATATAACGGTAAAACCAAGAGCATCACCGGCTATAGAGATATAGATTGGACTCCAGCCCATTAGAACCACATGTCCATCTCTGAATATGTGTTTCTCATGAATGGAGATGCCACCCATTCGTGCCCGAAGCAGTAGGAGGTTCTTGTTACCTCAAGTAGTGAAATAAAGTATGTCTCTCATTTTTTGATCCAAGCAGTTTGGCTTCAGTGTCTCATTGTGGAGACGAGTGGGAATGCAGCACTTCAAGCTCCCACGCGTGTCCACAATCAGAGCACTACACTCACCAAGAACCCCAAGCACCATGCTCACACCAAACACATCTATATTGCCTATTACTTCTTGGAGCACATGGTGCATGAGGGTACTATCGTACTTCAGTTCACTCCATCCAGCGAGTAGGTCGCTGATTTTTGTACCAAACCAGTTACCTGTGAGAAGTAACAGTTATGCATGAAGGTATGTAGACTCAGCCTACTTTGCAAAGAGGGAGGTTGTTGGACATAGGGCCATCCGGCTCAGTTTCAGGTTAATATGAGCAAGTTGTAGGTAACAACCAGGTCCCTCATCTGATCGTCATTTCGACATCATCATTGCAAAGATCATGTGGCAAATTCTTTGTCGTCCAAGTTTGAAGCTGATCCAACAATGAGATTGAGAGATATGAATTTTCAAAAGTTCCGAGGCCATGGACTGCCGGTGTTTGGTTGATCATGGCTGATGGCTCCATGCCTTAGCCTGAGAAAAGAAAAAGGAAAGAGGTCCAGGGTCAAGACGTGATAGGTGAAATATCCAAAAATGTCCTTGGTCTTAGGATTGTTTTGTCAGAGTGTGCTGACTAGAATAGAAGTACATTTCCTTACTTTTTAGGTGACGTGAGATCCTTGTGTACTAGCGATGGACACATGGTCATTCTCCATAGGATTATGGGTTATGTGACCACTAGGAGTGAGCCATGAGAGCATTCTCTAACTCTCTAGATTGTGTGTGACTGGTCAGCCTGATTGCTATGCTGATTTACTCTCTTTTGTGAGATTGTGGACTCTAGTGTATGAGCCTTAGTCTCCATGGCTAAGTGGTGTGGCTTGTGAGAGGGCTAACTTGCCGAAGTTGTAGCTCAATACGTACTCCATCATTTTCAGTGATTCAAAAACCATTCTTCAGCACAACTGATGCCCTTTCAGGCCCACATGGTTGCTGCTCCAAGGCTCCCTCTCTCCTCTAGATCCATCATTTGGTATCAGAGCCAGGTGCAGCCAGTTTCAGCCAGGACAGACCGTCACTTTGAGAGTGACGGTTTAGGGGTAACCTTGACCAATTTTGAAGATCCATCACTCCATCTTCAAGTTTACAGGACAAGCTTTCCAACGAGTCCAAGATCGTGAAATTCAAACAGTCGAATTGAGAGGTATGCTTTAAACGAGGTTAGCCTGGGGTACACTCTTCTCTATGAGTAAGACTATCGCCTTGTAATGATCATAACTCTCTCATTTCTTTGTTAAATTTAAAAAGTGGCACATGGGAATTGTATTATCTTTCTTCAGCTTCTCTTGATGTAAAAGAATTTGCATTCCATTGGTTTGTTTGGGAGAATCACCGTTTACAAGCTAGCTGATCATGGTTGGAGTAGGAGCAGAAGCATACCCGGTTTTCAAGAGGGCATATCTTTCAAACTCCCTTGTTGATGACCTTGTTTTATGGATTGATCTCAAAGTTTTTGAGCTGAAAATTTGAGTGATGGCTTCAGATTTTCCGAATTCCCAGTCTACTGGCATCTATAGTCCATTTTCTGTCAGACAGGTTTGTGTCAGAAGCCGTAACAAAGGCAGGGGTAGCGCTGCCACCCAAGGGCAGCGTTGAGCATCACCAAGGCTCAAAATGGCAGCAGTAGCCATTGTGACAGCAGCCCAGCCTTTGGAGAGACTTGAGGGATGCACGAACTTCACATTTTAGAAGATCCGTACCCACCTCCTTTTGGAGGAGAGGGGCTTGTGTGAGGTGGTGAGCGGGGACGAGCACGCTCCGCCTCCATAGGTAAAAGGCATCACCGCAGTACAGGTAGTAGCGAGGAAGACGTCGCAAAAAGGTGCAACACATGCAAGTTCATCTACAACTAGAGCAGCGGCATATGAGGAGTTGAAGAAGAAGGATAGGCAGGCCTTCAGGCTACTTGTGAACACCATCTCCAACCCGCATCTTTAGTATGTGAGTCACAAGGCTACTGCAAAGGAAGGATAGGAGACATTGTGCAAGAAGTATGAGAGCAAGGATCCTGCATTCTTCATGCTTTTGGAGGAGAAGATGACGGCGCCAAAAATATAAGTTGGTGAAGAGATGGAGGCGTACGTAGACAAGGCAAAGGAGCTCACGAAGCAGTTGAGAGCGGCCGGCAACCTTGTAGAGAGAAGCGTTTCACCCTCCTCTTGCTGAGGGGACTGCCAAACAGTTACAACAAGATACAAGAGACGCTAGAGTGCCTGCCAACTCTCGACCTTGACTTCGTTGCACTCACCTGGTGTAGGTGGAATTGCGTCACAATGTAGCAAAGCGCAATCACGGTGACAGCAATGAAGTCGCTTTTGTGGCCAGGAGCTTGTACAACCAGCAGCAGTAATATTAGCAGCAATCTGGACAGTAGATAGGGAAGAACAAAGGCAAATGCCATTATTGCCAGAAGGAGGGTTACTACAAAAAGGAATATATCAAGCTCAAGAGGGACCAAAAGGAGCAGTAGCAACAAAAACAACAGTCTCCACAATAGTAGCAGCAGCCACAACAGCATTAGCAGCAATAGCAGCAGCAGCAGCAAAAGCAGGGTAGAGTACGCCACTTTGGCAACATGAACGTGGCAAAGGAGGTGTGCAACCACGTCTCCATGGCGAAGTCTGGTATGTCCTAGGTGGAGAAGGCAGATCTAACACGGTACACGGACTCAAGGTGTACCAAGAGCCTGACGCACCATAAGGAGTGGTTTACGCAGCTGCTCTTTTTCCCCTCCCGATCGATTGCTTTGGGTTATGATCGGGTGGTGTATGCTGAGGGGATTGGGATTGTGGAGATGTGGTTGGAGACCTTGCATGGTATTGAAGTGGGAGTATTCCATGAAGTGCTGTATATACCTGATGCTGCATTCAACCTCCTCTCAGTGTCCTCCCTCACCAACACAAGACTGCGACTCGTCTTTGACGATGACTAAAACTACATCCTTGACAAGGAAATGTGAGAGGAGCTAGCCAGGTCGATGAAAGAAGGCGACATCTACCGCTTGTTGGGGGTAACCAAGATCCCACCTGAGCAGAGTCTTACAACAGCGGTACAGGCGATAGATGGAGAAATCTGGCATGCGCGCTATGGCCACATCGGCATGCGCACCTTGCAGCAACTTCAAATGAAGTAGATGGTGCGTGACTTACCCACCATCTCCAACTTTGAGCAGCAGTCGTGCATCGGCTTTTTGGAGGTGAAGCAACATCACGAAGTGTTCTGTGGAGCAGGGGAGCATACGAAGGAGGTACTAGAGCTGGTCCACACGGACTTGTGTGCTCCAATGCAGACCCAAAGCTTTAGAGGCTCTAGGTACTTCCTAACATTTATTGATGATTTCAGCCGTTACACTGCTGTGTACTTCATTGCTTCCAAGGACTAGTACTTTGACAGGTTAAAGGAGTTCAAAGCAATTGTGGAGAACCAGACAAGCCAGAAGATCAAGGTGCTGCCAGCAACAGTGGCGGGGAAAACATGAGCAAGGACTTCCAAGACTATCTCGCAACAGCTGGCATCAAGGCACAGCATACTATGCCATACTCGCTGTAGTAGAATGGTGTAGCCAAACACGCCAACCGTATCATCCTTGGATCCACGCACTCATCGTTGCATGTGCCTCGGCTGACCTATGACTTTTGAACCGAAGCCGTAAGCGCTGCAGTCTACATCAAGAACCGTAGTCCAACTAAGGCGTTGGAGCAAATGACACCATTTGAGGCGTGGTTTGACAAGAAGCCAAGTGCAGGTCATCTTCGCGCGTTTGGTAGTTTGGCACAAATGTACATGTCGAAGGAGAAGCGGGAGAAGTGGGACGCGAAGAGCACGTAGATACTGATGATTGGCTATGATGTGGCAAGTAAGACCTTTTGCCTCTATGAGAGGGAGGCAGGAAACGTCATCATCTCTAGGGATGTTGTTTACAACTAAAGCAACGTCATCGGTACCAACAGCATCTGTGAAGGCGCAACAAAACCAGAATCTGACAAAGTAGTGGGAGCAGACACTCTCCCGGACCCTGTCTCTCCTGTCCCTTCCTCTAATGTGACAATGGGAGAACCGCTCTATTCTCCCGTGTCTGATGTAGCAAATACAATGGCCTCATCGGCAGAAGCAGAGGAAGGAGTTGGAGCACCACAAACAGCAACGGTTGTGCGAGTAGCACCACGCTTGCCGCCCGCTAACGCTTCAGCACTGGATCGTAGGTACCCTCTCGGAGTGCGGTACAAGCCTGGTGAGCGCGACCATTTATAGATGCTGCAGAAATCAGAATAGATGAACGTCGCAGTTGCAGCAGATTCAAATGAGCTAACATCATACAAGGAGGCCATGGCTACACTAGATGCAGCAAGTTAGGCATAAGCTGTGTAGCAAGAGATATAGTCGCAGCTCGACAATGACATATGGGATGTGAATGAGCGTCTACCTGGACGCAAGGTAATCAAGTGCAAGTGGTTGTTTAAGAAGCGGGGATCAGATGGCAACCTAGAAAAGTACAAGGCGAGGCAGGTCGCCAAGGGCTACTCGTAGCAAGAGGGCATTGGCTACACAAAACCTTTTCCCCTGTTGCAAAGTTTGCCTCTATGCGTACGCTCCTCTTGTATACAGCAACTGAGGACTTCGAGGTTCAGCACATCGATGTCAAGACGTCATTGTTGAATGGTGACTTGGAGGAGGAGATCTACATGAAGCAGCTGGAGGGGTTCGTCATGGATGGCCAGGAGCACCTGGTTTGCAAGTTACAGAAGTCAGTGTACAGCCTCAAGCAAGCATCACATGCTTGGAACCAAAAGTTGGATGCGTTAACCAGCCTGAGGCAATGGACTAGAAAACGAGGCCGACATAATGGCACTTGTCGTCCACGCCTCGTATTGTAAATAGGAGATATCACCCTGAGAATCACGGTTCCAGACTGAGTAGTTCATAGGAAGCACTTCCTTGCACTATGTTCTTAACACCTGGTCACTTTCACGCGAGGAGCTAAATCCTAAGATTCTCAAAGGTAAGAGCTGTACTCAATGACAGGCAACTGATAGGTTCTTATAGCCTTAGAGCAAGCCTCTAGCATAGGTATGTAGTGGCTCCTTGGATGAGCCTCTTTGGGGGCAATCGGGATTGCATCATCCCCCCTGCCTCCATGGTACTCCTTGTGACCACCAAGTGGCGCCAGTTACCAAGAAGGGCCTTGGAATGTTCTTAGATGTCTCTTAGAACCTTCCTATACCCCCTTTGGTCTAAAAGAAAAATAGTCACTGGGCTGGAATTTGACCTAGTGAGCTCTTGCTCCAGAGACTAACTCTAAAATGTCTAAGCCATACGGAGCTGTCTTAGGTAGAGTTTGCTGGCTATACTATCCAGTTTAGAAGAAGGGGACTTGCTCCAAAGGAGCAGTGTATACCTTGTCTAGTGGGAACAGACTTAGGGGACCCTTGGAGTACTTACTTCAAGGGAGCAGTACATGCTTAGTCCATCCCATGTCTGTCCTAATGCCAGCTGTGGACAAGGAGCATATCAGGTCAACAAACTCTCCCTTGTACCTTTGTCCACTAGCTGTGAGATATCTCCTCTCTCTCCAAAAGTCTTGGCCTCAGTCTTCATCGGCTGCGTTGACCATACCGATGCCTCGAGTACCTACAGAGTGCAATCGCTATCAAACGCCTTCGTCCAACAATCTGAGAGCATCTTCTTGGTCTCCACGTATTCCAGGTCCACGATCTCCTCTGCAACCAGGTCGCGCGAGTAGTGGTACCTGATGTCGATGTGCTTGGTCTGCCGGGAGATGATATCATCCTGTGTCATTTTCATGGCACTCTTGTTGTCGATGCGGACCTCTATTGCTTCCGTTTTTGGTACTTTCATCTTAGTAAGCAAACCGCGTAGCCGCTGTGTCTTCTTGCATGCTTCCGACAGAGCGATGTACCCTGCCTCAGTAGTAGAAAGGAAGACACAAACTTGATTTCTACTTGCCGAAAAGACTGCACCACTGTTGAAGAGGCACACAAAGCCCTAGGTGGACATTCTTTCATTGATTCTTCCTTCCCAGTCGGCATTTGTGTAGCACACCAGCCGCAGCGGATCAGATCCTTCTTGGCCTCCAAACTAAAGTCCTTTGTGTCGTGTCTTCTATAGATAGTGCATGATGCGCTTGACAGTTTGCCAATGTTGTGGTCCTGGATTGGCCACAAACCTGCTCACTTGTCCCATAGCATAGCAAATATCAGGGTTTGTTCCTACCATGGCATACATGAGGTTGCCAACCATAGACTGGTAGGGAATATTCTCCATCTTACACCATTGTGCTTCCATGCTAGGGCTGACGGAGGAGGAGAGCTTGATGTCTACTGTCATGGGTGTGCTGATGGGCTTGCAGTCCTCCATGTTGTAGCTCTTGAGGACCTCCATGATGTTCTTGGTCTGGTTCAGCTCGATGGAGCATGCTGCTCCATAGCGGTGGTCATCTATCCTGAGGTAGAACTCGAGCGGACCCATGTCCTTCATCTTGAACCTCTTGCTGAGATTTGTCTTCAGCTTGTTCAACAGCTCGACTGACGACGAGTAGATGATGAGGTCATCCACGTACAGTGCAACCAACATCAAGCCTTGCTCATCCTCTTGCACATAGATACTAGGGTCATTCTGGCAGTGCATAAAGGTGAGCCCGACCATGAAGCCGTCCATCTCCTTGTATCACATCCTTGGAACCTGTTTCAACCCGTAGAGTACTTTGACCAATTTGCAAACCTTGCCCTCTGGAGCTCTTACTCCCTTCGGCACTTCTATTAGCACTTCTTTGTCTAGCTTCTAGTAGAGGCAAGCTGTCTTGACGTCCATCTGGTGGACCTCTAGATTTTTTACAACAGCGATGTCCACAATGGATCTGATGGAGGCAAATGTGATGACAGGCGTGAAGGTCTCCTCGTACTTTGAGCCTGCACGTAAGGAAAACCCCTTCGCCACAACTCGTCCTTCTACTTATTAAGAGTACCATCGTGCTTCAACGTTTTCCGCAGTACCCACTTCTACCCCACCACATGCGTGTTTGGGGGCCTGTCCACCAAAACCCATGTTCTGTTCTCTTCCATGGATGCGAGTTCGCTATCCACTACCTCCTTCCACTTGGCCGCATCTGGCATATTCATAGCCTCCGTTACAGTCATAGGCTCTCCATGAGCCAAGCATGACCAGCTGAGTTCGGTACACTTTGCACTCTCAGCATCATACTTGGATGAAGGATTCTTCTGGAGCCTACTATGCACGAGTGTTGCTGGTGGTACTTCAAGGCTTAGTTACTTATGTTGTTGGACATAGGACCATCCGGCTCAGTTTCAGGTTGACAAGAGCAAGTTCCAAGAAACTACCAGATGCATGCTCCGATGGTCAATCCAACTTCACCGCGGGAAAGATCAGTGGCAATTTGTCTAGAATTCAAGTTTCAGGCCGATCCAACGGTCGAATTGGGAGATATGAGTTTTCGATGTTCCGGATCATAGACCACCGATGTCTGGGTGACCATGGGTGAAGGCTCCATGCCTTAGCGTGAGAAAAGAAAAAGGCAAGAGGTCCATGGTCAAGACCTAATGAGAACAATATCCAAAAAGGTCCTTGGTCTTAGGATTGCCTCGTCAGAGTGTGCTGACTATGATAAACGTACCTCTCCTTGCTTTGTAGGAGAGGTGTCCATGTATCCATGGACACATGGCGATTCTCCATGGGATTGTGTGTTATGTGACCAATAGGAGTGAGCCATGATAGCATTCTCTTGCTCTCTAGGTTGTGTGCGACTGGCCAGCCTGATTGCTAGGCTGATTTCCTCTCTTGTGTGAGATTGTCGACTCTAGTGTGTGAGCCTTAACCTCCATGACTAAGTGGTGTGGCTTGTGAGAGGGCTGACTTGCCCAAGCTCTAGCTCTTTATGTACTCCATTACTTGAGTGATTCAACAACCATTCTTCAGCACTGCTGATGCCCTTTCAGTCCCACATGCTCGCTGCTCCAAGGCTCCTTCTCTCCTCCAGATCCAACATTTGGTATGAGAGCCAAGTTCTGCCAGTTTTAGCCAGCACAGGCAGTCACTTTGAGAGTGACGGTTTAGGGACAAACCTTGACCAAATTTGACAATCGACCACAAGATCTTCAAGCTGCAAGCCAAGCTTTTCAACGGGCCTAAGATGGCGAAGATCCAACACTTGGATTGAGAGTTCTGGTCAAAACGAGGTCCGCCAAGGCTACACTCTTCTCTAGTAGTAAGACTGTCGTATTGTAATGACCATACCTCTTGTTTCTTTTTCAAATTTAAAATGTGGCACATGCGAATTGTACTATCTTTCCTAAGCTTTCTATTAGTGCAAAAATATTTGCATTCCATAAATTCGTTTGGGAGAAACAGCATTTACAAGCTGGTTGATTGGAGTTGGAGTAGGAGCAGAAGCATACCCTATTTCAAAAGGGCATATCTTTCCAAATCTTGTGTTGATGACTCTGTTTCATGGGTCGATCTGAAAGGTTTTGAGCTGACGTTTCTATTGGTGGGCTCATTGTTTTGATTTCCTAGTCTACTGGCATCTACAGTCCATTTTCTGTAAGACAAATTTTAGGCAGAAGCAGCAGCAGAAGCAGGGGTAGCGCCGCTATCCAAGGGCAGAGCTGAGCATCACCAAGGCTCAAAATGGAAGTAGTAACCGTTGTGACTGTAGTTCAACCTTTTGGACAGCTCAATGCATCGACACAACCTGCCCCATCCGAGGGCGCAACACCTTGCTAGGACGTCAAGGTTGTCATTGCAAGGGTCTAAGCATCAGTTAGCGTACTTTCAAGTGAAATGACCTCCAGGTTGTCAGGGCAGCCTCCTCTCCACGCTGATAGCCACTGCCAGACTTATTCGGTCGTCAGAGGACTTTTGACCCTCCTAGCCAAGCTGGTAGAGTGCTGCCTGGCTTACTGGGTCGATAGAGGGGAACTCCAACAGAGTACTTCTACACTCGATCAACACTACATAGGTAAATCTAACGCCAGACACTAACTCTGGGCTCAATGCCTAGACAAGACTCTTGGCTCAAAGATGAGCAACGTCTAGAGAGATAGCCGTAGCAGGTACGCCGGCGATGATGACGTAGTTGAATTTGAAGCCGCCACCAGTATCAAGAAGAGTGAGGATTTGACCAAGAACAGATATGGGGCACGATGGTTGCGTCAGATGTAGCGGAGTCGACTGACTGTCGCTGAAGTAAGTGGCAGAAGTAGCTGAGGACAGTCGTGGAAGCAGGTGGCTGGAGCGACAAGGGGATCAGAAGCCTACATCATCAGAAAAATGAAACGGGCAACGGGCTTTTATGCTTGCAACCCAAGGGTAGTTGTAGTAGGATGGCGGTCCAAGCAGGCGGTCCCAGCGGCGGTCTGGCCTCACAAGCGCCTTGTCAGTGGAAGCTTCTAGAGCCTTCCACTGCACAGCCAAGCCCGTGCATGAGAGACACGTTGACTTGGGCTATGGGATGTTGCTTTTGCATGAAGCAACCTCAGTGGTGAGTGGGCAGACGAACCCAGCCTCACCCATTTTATTTTTTCTACTCCACCCGACCTGCTCCAACCAGACAACAGCCCCGACAAAACCCAAGAAAGCTCAGAACGAGCATTTCCATGGCGATACTCGACCGATTCGAGTCCCATTTTTTCGTGAAAATTCCTAGCAGCCGCACAAAACCTAAGAGCAACCCGGAAGTCTCTTCTAACTAATAGAAGACCCATTTTTTAGGTAGATGAAACTTCCACCAATCACTCATTTCTTCTATAGGGAATGCAAAAGTCTCTGCATTCATCAGCGTACCTATCCACGGGGAGTGTTGAAGTGAGCGATAACTACGCTAAGCACCAGCTTCGACATGGAGCAGTTAGATCGACAATCGGATGTCTGTGCATAACGTTACAGATTTTTATCCGTAAATATCCGGGTGCGGCTCGACAGGGAGTTTGTGATGTACAGGCCAGCGTAAATTCTGGCATCCAGCTCCAAGGGGGGAAAGGAGCCTGGATTTGTGTACTGCATGAACACCAGGGCTGTGCATGTTTGCTGGCCCAGCTTAGTCAGTAGCTGCGAAGTGCAAGCAAGCACAGTTGTGAACTTGGCCGAAACCAGTCAGGGTGGGGCTACACTTGACTAGACTGCTGGGACCGCTTGCATCAGCATATGCAAGCAAGGATCTAGAGTAGGAACCACTTTGCATCAGGTGGTGCATGCACGACTTAGCATTGCATCAGCTACCACATGCACGACTCAGCAGATGCATCAGCTACTACATACACGACTCAGTAACTGCATACAGAGCCAATAGTGGGGACTGCCCTACGTCGACGGCAACATGCACGACTCAGCAGCTGGGACCATAGCCATGTTGCTAGCATTCAGGAAGCTTCCTTGAGAAGGGAGCTGCGTGCCTTGGACCGGGA
>SZWC01004783.1:139557-149774 GCA_023375785.1 Penium margaritaceum | reverse complement strand
CCGAGGAACAAAGATACCATCTGGAGAAAATGCTCCGATAGGCCTGCCGAGGCGTCCGGTGGATGATCCACCTGATCCGGCGGATCATCCACCGGATCCAGTAGTGCAGGTTGTTACTGAGGGACTTCGCCAAAAACCTGGCTCGGAATCCAAAACTCAGTAGTACGTTTTGTTACTCGGGGACTTCGTAAAAAATCTGACTGCAGGTCCGCGGACAGGTTTCGAACCTCGTCACACCCCATCACCAAACGCGACCCAAAAGTAGGCAGGGTGCGTGGAAACAGTGCAGGGGACCCCCACCCCATGTGCAATGGGATATGCGCCTTGGGAAAGGCGCTTCGCACGTGAACGAAGGCGCCACGACGAGTGGCGGCGTCAGGCTTCTGTGGTGGGTAAGACCTGCACTTCGGCAAGCATAACTTGAGCTACTCTTGGCCGAATTGCTCGTGGTTTGGTGCGTTATAAAGCTCATGACTAGCCCTATAAATTTTGTGATCATGTCCATGTTCAAAAACTAACGCAAAATGACGTTATCCTCTTCGCAAAACTGACTGTCTCAAATCCTCTCCCACATAGCGTGAGGCGACCAGAAAGCTCACGCTTCATCTCCGAACTTGCCCAAACATGCCGTGCAAATGCTAGACGGCAAGAGCCACATTGGAACAGAATTTCCAACAAAGGGTTATGGACCCATAGGCTCAAAGCCAAAAACGCCTACACGGCTTCCGAGAGCAACAAGATGATCAGGAGAGGTGATCGCCACGGTGCATGGTGTGCACGCAACGAGCGACGAGAGAGGCCGATCTTGGGCTCTCTGCGTACTCAGGCGGTGGTGGTACGAGGACAACAGTGTGGCAGGAGGCCTGCCAAATCGACGAGGGCAGTTGCTGCAATGGGTCCTTGCGAGAAGGCGGGCGGCGTGAAAATCCACGCCCGTGGCACCGAGCTTCTCCATGTAGCATTGCAGCAGGCTTGGCTGACCCATGCCATGAACTGCCTTGAGGCGGTGAGATGGGCAGAAATCAGCCATGGCGCTCGGTCTTTTGTTCAACTTGTTGACTCCTATGTTGGATTGCCTAAAACCCTCCGAGGCATCCACACCCACGTGGAGGAGCGCTTGCAGCAGGTCGAGTGGAACGCGAATCGCTTCTGTGAGCATGCCGGCGTGACTACCTACTGCAACAAGGCGCTCGTGGTGGCCCTGCCCAGCGGCAAGGCAACCCTTCACGCATCAAGTGGAGTGCAACAAACAGAGCAGCAGACCATGAGAGGGAGCCAGACGGCGTCTTCATCCACCTACGTCGGCCGCCATCAAGCTGGCGACACGGGGAGCGAGACGCGTCCAACGGGCACCAGTTTTCGTGGTGCCATGTGGAGGGCCAGACGGCGTGGTGGCATGTTATGCCACATGTGGATGACATGCGCAGCGGAATTCGTGGACCTTGCCAAGATCTCGGGAGGAAGACGACACACCGGGTTCGCAGCCATCACGCGCTGGGGTCAGATGCTCCAAAACTGAGGAGCGCGGTCGGGCGTCATCGAGGACGGCCGGGTGGCATGATGTAGGCATGCCCAATCTCCACAAGTGACCTAGCCGGAGTAGAGAGGCTGAGCTTGCATTGGAAAGCTGGCCGGTGGAAGCTGCGGGACAAGCTGCTGGCAGCGCCAGAGGAAGCGACCAGCAAGCTGCCGGAGGAAGCTACCACAAGATGGTTGCCGCTGAATTACT
Organism: Penium margaritaceum; assembly: GCA_023375785.1. Lineage (NCBI taxonomy): Eukaryota > Viridiplantae > Streptophyta > Zygnematophyceae > Desmidiales > Peniaceae > Penium > Penium margaritaceum. The sequence goes on along the minus strand of SZWC01004783.1, from coordinate 148,045 downwards.
CCTAAGGGGTATAAGGTGGAGAAATGCAACAAAATGGAGGGTCGTACTCGTCCTCATCCACAAGGAAGCGGTAGGTGGGGCCTTTGTGGTTGCCACAACCTTGCTCACGGTGGAGAGAAGGCGAGTGCAAGGTGCTACTACAAGGGGGAGGCGCACGCAAAACAGCGAGGGCGGCCTCGACTCATCAAGCTCCATGATTGGCTGGAGAAACGTCGGCTTTGGGCGCGACGCATCATGGCCATGGGTAAGTGGAGTAATGCTGGATCAACGGCACAACTGGCACTGACTCGTGGCGAGTTCAAAAGGGAGCTCGCAGAACACACATCGGTGTGGGGCCAAGAGCGCGCACATGTGCAGCAGATCGCAGCAATGCAGCAGTAACACCACAAGAGGGCGCCGACATCAGCCGGCGCAAAACTCAGCCCAGGAAGCTGCAAATGTCTGCACGCGTCGTCAGTTGGGAGGGCTGGACCGGACGCACGGTGGGACGAAATACGCAGCAGAACGGGGCCAGGCTCAACAACCCCAAATAGGCAGCAGCTGGTCGAGCCGTCACAACACCAAGTTTGATGGAGCAAAACGGCTACCGTGGCGGGCAAGGCGCAGTGGGCGTGTCAAACATGGGGAGCTGGCACCATGCTTCAAAAGAGAAGGCATTTCCTCGTGCAAGTCAACTACAAAAACAATCAACAACAAAAATTGCACCACAAAAAGTGGTTCGGGCGTCTTCATCGTGTACCAGAGCTGGAGTGCGACACGGCAGTGCTGATGGGAAGTCGGCACGTGCACGTCAAGTCCAAGCAGCACATGCACACTCAGTGGAAAGAAGGTGTTACCAGGTCAAGCAACAGCAACACCAAGTGATGCACGCGCTTGTAGCAGCAAAGAGAAGTCAGCTGCGCCAACAGGCAAGGAAGCAGTCCACTACGGGTGGATGTGACAAGGCTCACGCTGGGTCCAAGCGCGGACGTGCCAAGGGTGTTGCAGAATGCAGGATGACCAGGATGGAGCAAAAACGGCTCCAATGGCAGCGGATGAAGCAGCAGCAGTGGCGCTGTTAATGGCTTCCGCTAGAATGGAAGGCTAGCTGGAGGCGAGCGCTTCCAACGCCTCAAAACATAAGAGGCGGGTTGAATCAGCAAGCAATGGAAACAAGGGAGCAGCAGTCGCCAAGTCGCTAAGAAGCAGACGGGTGGCAAAATGGGCCATGCCATGCAGCAAGTTGGCTGCAAATGCTGAGGGACCATGAGTGGTGGCAAGTGCAAGTGGACGCACCAGGCCACCTCGGCCAGTGGTCGCACTAGCACGAGGCTGAGTGGGTGTAGGATGCGAGTGCCGTCAACAACAGGGTGCACACTCAAGACGCAAAAGCAAAGCTAAGGAGGGATGCACCATGTGGCAGGCAAGCCTGACGTGCGAGAGCACAACGGATAGGTGGCTAAAAGAGCCGCGGTCTCCATGGTGCGTCTCGGCATGGGGTGGAAGCAGCCACAAATTGCAATGGCAGCAGGGCGAGGTGGCTGTGGTATGAGCCCACGCACACGCTCGCGGAGCAGCCGGGAGCAATGAAAGCTATGTCCACAGGGGGCATAGTTGCAGCGGTGCAAGAGCACCACGATCTTGTTGGAGGAAGCTACTAGAGAAGGCTGCTGGTTTATGCCAGAGGAAGCTTCCAGGGAAGCTGCCAGGGGAGCTGCAGCAGAGCTTCAGCAGCAGCAACATCGACATGAGCGTTGGGAATACTCCACACCAGGGGGAGTGGTTCCCGCTCCTTGACTACGAGGAGCCGGCAGACGCGGAGGTCGAAGATGCGACGTCGGAGCGCGGTGGTGCGACTATAGTAGAACACGTCCTACACCCACCAAACAACTTTTTTTTTAAATGGTATTGCCAGTTTTTTCCTAGACCATCAGCTGATATCGTCAGCTAGTTCAAATGTCACAAAACCGTTGTGATCATTCGACCGTCCAACTTATCCATATCTCGATCTCGTAATCGACGTACCAAATGTTAGTGGATGAGGCCTTTGTGCATGTTGTGCACGTTTTCCACGCCTGGCATGTACCCAATTTAACATGGCTATAGTACCATGGTATGAATCGTATACCTTGACCCATTGAAGAGAGGGTTGTTTCTAGCACTTGGTCTTACGCTCTTACCTCCTACGATCGTGCAAGTCGTGCATGTTTTGGAATTGGTGCTCAAGTGACTGGACTTTTGTAGCACATACAATCTACTGATATGGGGGAGTTTGTCCACCTTTAGCATGGTCGAGATTCGAGGAAACCATCCTCGTCACGGATATGATTTTTCCATTAAAATATTGGTCCGTACTTCTTTCGTGAACACCTTTCCATACTACTATCGGCAAGGGAGAAATTTTTAACTTTCTATGGTCGTCACTATCGGTGATGACCGATACCGCTGTATCTTTGTTACACCATTCGAGCATACATCTGATCATCACAACAATCTATGATTGTTTCCAGCCATGATTATTGGTTCTCCATTTGAAGAATTCGAGAGTATGACCATCCTCGACTTCGTCGCGATGCCTTGAAAACATCAAACGACGTATTTTTGATGGTTTGAATAACGTGCTTGACGCACTTGTCCATACAACCTCTCCGCGTGTAGAATGTATGCTTTTGTTTGGTGGTCTGTTGTAGGCTACCATGAAGAGGCAACGAGTTGGCTAGTTCTTGCTAGTTGATAGGACTGGGTGTGTTTGACACCCATGCTATTGTTGCAATCGGCATCTTATAACATGTGTTGTACCATGAACACTAGCATAGCTATTGTAATCAAAACGCATTGCCATAGTGTGTTCGACAAGCGCATCAGTGGTGTATTTGGCATTTAGGACAAAAGTGTAACCCGTAGCTTTTGTTAATCGTGCGATCGTTTTTATGAAAACGGTACATTCGGTACTCGCGTCAATGATTTAACCAATGCACTCATCATTCATGCATTCAACATCATGGTAATCGTATGTTCGAAACTTTCGTTTAACAATTGCATAATGCTACGATTGCATTTTCTATGTTGGTCATATTCCATGTGCAACCGGCATTTGCCAATCGACCATCACACATGGATTTCCACCGTTGCGCTTGTGTTTTGAGTGTGATCGGCACTCACGTTCTTGTTTTGTCAAAATCTATTCGAACATGACTTATCCAACATTCTTGGTGCAATCGACACCCACGTGGATACACAATCTGCATTCGTTTTGGTCATACCTCTGTAGACCATGAGTAGTGCGTTCGGCACTAGCATCATGGATGCTTCCAGCATCGGTGATAAAAGTGTAGCAGGCATTTTTTTCACCATTGTGTTTGACACTGACATTTTTTTTTGCAACCAACACTTGTGCTGATGCCTGTAGTGCAATCGGCAATTGCGTCGATTTTGTGGTCGACATATGTGTAACCGTGCGATCGACACTCGTTTTGTATTGTCTGCACATTTTGCATTGCTATGCCGAGTAGGTGAGTTGTCAAGTGGTCATGGCACGTACGGTACCTTTATCATTCTATTTGCAAATGAGAATTCGTCTCAATGTATGTCACGGTTGTGATTTTGCAACTCGATGTACATCTTCGTAGTTCTTTTGCACACACAAAACTTTTTCAGCGCATGTACAACTGGCATTGAGCCATGTTGTGGCTTTGAAAGGTCAGCCATTCCGGCTTCTCTCACAAGATACTCCAAACTTTGAGGTTAATCCACAAAAGGCTGGCACTATCGGTGTTGTATTTCTTGCATTGAACATTTAGAGGCGAATTCCTGTTTAGGACACGAAAAATTGTCGGTTTTCCTCCTTTTGTGCTTTGGAACGGACAGAAAAAATCAAGTTAGGAGTGTTGATTTTTTTAAGATCTCAACTAGAGCTCTTACATTTGTGCGTTGAAACCCATGGTCCACTTGACCACACACTCGGGTTCGACCACAAAGATTTGCACCATTTCATTTTTTTAAACGGTTGTTATAGAATCCCTCAACTTGAGGATTCATTAGAAATAAATAGAAATTTGGCATGTCAAGTGTCCCCCTCTCATTTTTCGCTTGATGCTAGAACTTTCCAACTGCCACCTGGTGGTATGTTAGGAAAACGATCGGTCTTCCTCTTTTTCCATGAAAAGAAAACATTTTTGGATAGTATTTGAGAAATACTTAGAGTTTTTTACAGCTTAGATCGAGCTCCTTGCCGCTTTTTACGGCGGTCAAAACCGGGTTCAAACGGCAATGCCATCTCTTTTTTCCATGGGCCAGCCTTCAGGCCTGGGAAAAAAATAAGAGATAGCGTATGAACTTGTGGCCTTGTGTTTTGCGATGTGGCGTCAAACCATTGCGCCACTTATGTCCATAGTGATGTTCACGAAGAACACCCTGGCTTGTTTCAATCTTCCACGGGGCCCATGTTTGCCCACAGCCCTGGAAGGAGGGAGGAAACTTCCTCCCCTCCTCATCGTCTCCTTCTGCCGATTTGGCGGTGGGAGGCAGCTCCCTCTGCGACTCTAGAGTAGCCGTCGGCATGGGAGGGGAGAGGGGGAGGGGGGAATGGGAAGAAGTCTCCACTCACCTCCCCCTTGGCGTTGTCGACACCATAGATGGGGGGGAGGGAAGGAGACGCTCCTCTCACTACCCCCTTGGCACCACCGGTGCTATGGAAGAGGGGGGGGGGGGGAAGAGGGACTCCTGTCCCACTCCTCCCCTTCGGTACCGTCGGCGTTGTAAGAGGGGGGAAAGAGGGGCTCCTATCTCTCTCCTCCCCTTCGGTGCCATCGGCGCCATTGGAAGGGGAAGGGAGGGAGTTCAGCCCTCTCCTCTTCGGCAGCAGCGGCGTTGTGGGGGAGGAGGACTCATGTCTTCCTTTCCCCCATCAGCCCCATTGGCACCATGAGGGGGGGGGGGGGTCCGTCCCTCTCCTCCCCTTCGGCGCCATTGGCGTAGTGGAGGGAGGGGGGTGCAAGGCTCTCGTCCCTCTCCTCCTTGGGTAGTCGACCCGCTTGAGAGGGGGGAAAGGGAGAACACCCCCTCATCTCCCCTTTGGACAGTCAACCCACATTAGAAGGGGGGGAGAGGGGGAACATACCGTCTCCTCCCCCTAGGGTCGTCGGCCCGCATGAGAAAGGGGGGAGAGGGAGAAGGCCCCCTCTCCTCCCCCTTGGGCCGTCGGCCCAGATTAGAAGGTGGTGAGGAGGGAGAACATCTAGTCTCCTCCCCCTTGGGCCGTTGACCCACGACGAAGGGGAGGGGGAGGATCACTCCCCACTCGTCACGTCGCCGGGGCGTTTAGGTTGGGCCTATTGGGCTCGTCCGATCGGGGTGGTTCTGTCGGGCTCAGCCTGCCGGGCTTGGCCTGTCGGGCTCTTGAAATGGAAAACTATGCAGCAGGTTGGGACAGCAGCGTTGTTGATGCAGTGTGCGGGCTTCCACGCTCGTTGTTTAAGTCAGCTGCCCCCTCAGTCTGCTGCTCTAGAGTCTAAGTTTGGAAGCTCTGGGTTTGTTACTCAGAAACGCGCGCGCCAGAGTTAGCGCCAGAAAGCAGCTGAAAACTGATAGTAACTGATTAGGAATGAAGAATGAACAGCAATGGGGGACCCCTCCAAGTTCTAGCCCCCCCCCAGCTCTGTAGAGCTTGTTACTCAGTTCATCAGCCAATCAGAAAATAGCTAATTTCAGGCTGGCAGGTTTTCTCGGTGAGGCCTGCCAGACGGCCGAAAGCCCAAAACCCGGGTGTCGTCCATTTTGCCTGAAAACTGGACCATACCATAATACCGACGCTGCGAACGCAGCCGTGCGGTCAGAATCTGCTAGAAAAATAGTAGAAAGGAGTTATGACAGCCTGAACCCAGGCAGTGCCCACGAGGGTTTATGCTGCCAAACAGGGCCATGCAACATGCAACTGGGACCCTAGGCAGCGCATGACGACGCAGGCACGACAGTATGCGCTGGACGCATGCAGACAGCGACTGCGATGGCAGTGACTACCGGCAGCGCGACCGCCGAGGAGGCCTGCCGATGGAGCTGAACACGTCACCGAAGAGAGGGGGCTCCAGCGAACTACGAGACGACCTCAGCGTGCGTCGGCTCCACTGGACGACACTCCATCAGCGTCGAGTCTCGCCGTCAGTCATCTGCACGCTGATGTACACAAGCCGGGAGGACACAACAGAGCACAATGAGCGCAAAAACCAACACTCCCCCATGACTCACAGGCGTAGTGCACATGGGCGGGCAGAGACACGGTCAACACACAGACTCCCCAAGGACACGTAGAAGTGCAGACAGAGACAAAGAAAGCAAGTCACGGACGCACGCCGACTGAACTCACAGCCTTCTTAAATGAGTCCCGCTTCAGTGCCTTGGTCAGGAAGTCAGCCAGCTGCCGTGCTGTCTCAACCCACACGATGCTGATGCTGCCGTCGTGCAACAACGAACGCACATAGTGATACTCAACATTGATGTGCTTTGTGCGAGTGTGATGCACACCGTCATTGTCTGCAATGGCCATGGCACTCTCATTGTCACAATGCAAGGTGATGGATGCGACAGACTGACGCAACTCGGACAACAGACAACGCAACCACACACTCTCACACGCGCCTCAGCCAAGGGCCACGTACTCAGCCTTAGCAGTGTTGCGTGCAATGCACCCCTGCTTGCCACTGCGCCAAGACACAGCTGTGTCCCCGACCAGAAAGATCCACCCAGTGCGACTCTTACCGTCTGGACTGCCGGCCCAGTCACTGTCCGTGTAACCCACTGCAATGACGGACGGCTGACGGCGGAACATGAGGCCTCGCCGAGGGTTCGAGACGACATAGCGCAGTACTCGGATTGCAGCCTCAAAGTGGAGGTGACGCGGCTCCTGAGAGAACTGGGCCAGGAGGTTAACGGCGAACGCGATGTCTGGACGCGTCGTCATCGCCAGGAACATCAGTGACCCGATGACCCGCAGATACGTGGTCACATCAACTGGCTCTCCCACAACAGCTGGGTCATGACTCTTCAACTTCACCTGGCCATAGGGTGACATGGGTGAGGATGCGCTGGGCACGAGGGTCAAGTCCTCGGCGAAGCGAGTGGACAGGGTCTGCACATAGGCAGCCTGGTGGACATGCACGATGCCCTGAGAGCGATCATGCTCGAGCTCCATGCCCAGGAAGACTCTGGCAGACCCGAGATCCTTCATCTGGTAGGCAGCGTGCAGTAGGTCCTTGATGTGCTGGATGGCTGTCGCGTCTGGCGACGCAATGAGGAGATTGTCGACGTAGACCAGAACCGCGGCGAAGGTCAGACCTCGCGGGCTGATGAACAGTGCGGGGTCAGCGGTGCTGCGCTGGAGGCCGCCACGGAGAAGCGTATTGCTGATCTCCTGGTTCCAGAACCGAGGCGACTGCTTCAGGCCATAGAGGGCCTTCCGCAGCCGCCAAACTCTCCCACTGCCGTTGTCGAAGCCTGGGGGTTGCGTCATGTAGAGCTCCTCACCCTCCAGTGAGCCATGGAGGAATGCGTTGCTCACGTCCATCTGATGCAGCTCCCACCCGTGCTGGGCAACCAGGCTGAATAATGCCCGGCTAGTGGAGAACCAGCCAACTGGGACGAAGATATGGTCGTAATCGATCCCAGGGACCTGAGCAAATCCCTTTGCTGTGAGACGGGCCTTGTACTTGTCCAAGGATCCGTCGGGCTTCCACTTACGCCGAAAGACTCACTTGGCACCAATGGCCTTCCGACCTGGAGGGAGGTCGACGAGGTCATACACGTGGTGCTATTGGATAGTGGCGAGCTCCTCGGCACAGGCAACATCCCAATGTACGGCCTCAGGGGAGGCTTGAGCCTCGCGTAGGGTGGAAGGGTCCTCTGGGCGCGCTGTGGACCGGACTGAGAGGGCATGTGCATCACGAGCCCCAGGTGGGATGCGTGCGAGTGCAGCCACAACAGCATGCCGATGCTCGTGATGAAGCATGGCGTACCCCAATGCAGAGCCCAGGTGAAGGTCTGCGATAATGGCAGAAGTGGTCAGGCCAAGAGCCTTTGTGCCAGGGTCCCCACTCACGACCGTGGGAGCGGAGGAGACACGTGGAGCCACAGGGGGTCGAGGCGCCACCGAACGGGGAGCGACGGTATGCGCGCTCACTGTCGGCCGAGGTCGGAGGCTGCCGTCTGGACCACGTGTATAGCGCGGTCGGGCAGAAAATGTTACTGAGTCCGACGGGCCGACGGAGGCGAACGGTGCTACTGGTCCGGAGGAGCCAGTAGACGCCACAGGCTCTGCTGGGCCAGAGGAGCCAGTGGACACAGCTAGGGCTGCCAGCCCAGAGGGGCGAGTGGACGCGACTGGGGCTGCTGGCCGGGAGGGACGAGCGGATGCGACTGGGGCTGCTGGCCCAGAGGGGCCAGCAGACGCGACTGGAGCCGTCGGCCCTGGGGGGGCCATCAGAAGCGACTAGGGCTACCGGCCCGGAGGGACCAGCGG
>SZWC01004783.1:121174-139062 GCA_023375785.1 Penium margaritaceum | reverse complement strand
GACGAAGGGGGCGGCCACACTCGCGCTCCGCGAGGACAAGCCAGTCCTGAATGGTTCGGGCGACATCGCTCTTCTGCCGAAGGCAGAAGACCCAACGGTAGCGAGAGTAGTCGTCCGTCAGAGTGAGGACATAGCGGCCATGCTCACCGACGGACTCGGTGGGGAGAGGGTCCATGACGTCCGAGTGGACAAGGTCAAGGGGGGCGGACGCCCGTGAGGAAGAGAGGGGGTACGTGGACCGGTGCATCTTTCCCTGAGCGCACTCAATACACTCAGTGGGGCATGGGAGAGGGAAGGTCTCCGGATCAAGGCCCTTGGCTGGTTGGGTGCAGAGCATGCTCTCTACTGCGGCAGAGTGGACGTGGCAAAGGCGACGGTGCAAGAGGCGGGTGTGCTGAGGAGAAAGCGTGCTGGTAACGAATACATGACCAGTCATAGCCAACGGGGAGGAGACGAGAGGGGAGGAAGAGAGGCGGGGAACGTGCCACAAGTTGCCACAGGCGGTGGCGTGCAGTACGACAAGACCCGACGGACGCAACGACACAGTGCCGACACCAAGTGAGTGCACAACGTCCATGCTCATGCGGTCAAGAGCAGTCACGGACAGGAGGCTGAGCTCGAGACCAGGGACAAAGAGAACATCGGTCAAAAAGATGTCACCAGCCGGACCACGGAAACGAACGACGCCTACCCCACGGACAGGTAACACCTGTCCGGAGCCCGTCCGGACCCCGGAGACATCGCCGACGGGACCGAGCAGATTCAAGGCCTCACGCGAGGCCGTCATGTGATTTGTGGCCCTGGAGTCGATGATCCAAGTCTCAGCAGGGTCCTGGACAGGGGTCGCCAGATCAGTCACGGTCATATTGCAGCAAGCGAGGGACGCAGACACGGTGGACGGAGGAGCGAAACGAGACTGCCAGTCGTCAAGCCATGCAATGTCGTCAAGGAGTGGGTGGATGAGATCACGGGAGACGACGAGACAGACGAGGAATCGGGACACGACCGTAGCTCAGTCTCAGTCATGCAGGGATGGGCCGGAGGGCAGGAGGTGACGCAACTCGCACTTCCCTGGGGAGGAGGGCGAGGGAGGCCAAGCTGGAGCGCGATGAACTGCTTTAGCTGACGCTCTCGGGATGACGGCCCAGGAGTGTATACAGACTGCAGAGTGATGGCGCCGGACTCCGAGTAGTAGGGTGACTGAGCCGGCGAAGGAAGCGGAGGTGCCGTCGGCTGAGAGTAGTACTGCTGCGGGTAGTACTGCTGCAGTGCGGGTGGCTGCAGGACAGGCAGAGCTGTCGGAGTGGAAGAGGTACTGGACGAGGTCGGAGTGGTAGGATTAGAAGCAGCGACGGCGGCAGAGGCAAGACGAAGCTCTCGCTGGCGTCGCATGGTGGCAATGACGCGGGCCTCGTCCGTTGGGAGGGGGCACGTGTTCCACCTGTGCCCAGGCTGCCCACAGTTGTAGCAGACCGAGCCACTACCGCTGGGACCGGTCGATGACTGCTGCTGCTGCTGTTGCGATGGACCCTTGCCCTTCTTATTCCGGCTTTTCTTCTTCTTCCCTGAGGGCGATGGGGTAGCTGCGACAGGGGAGGCAACGACCACAGAGGCAATGGCAGGGGCGGCGACGGCAGGGGATGCAAGGGCCTCCGTGCGATGGAGTTGGGACTCCTGGCAAGCTTCCTCAATGCAAAGGAAAAACTCATATGCTCAGTGCATGAGAGTGCCCTGGGCCTCCATGGTGGTGAGGACGTACTGAGAGTAGTGGACGAAGACATCCGCGTATGTGCTGGTGGCGCCGCGCTTGATGGTGAGGAGCGCGGACAGAGGGGGTGGAGCCGACTTGCCGAGTCGACGGAGGATGTCCTCCGCTCGCTGCCAGTAGGCAGTGACCGTCTCGGCCTCTCTCATGTGTAGGGAGTTGAACTCCCGGAGCAGATGGCTGATCTCAGCGTCGTTGGACAGGCGATGGGGTCTGGTGAGGACGTGCCAGGCGGCTGCCGGGTCTGGGATGGCGCCAGCGGTGAAGTCACCGAGGAAGGGCTCCAAGGCAAGGCGGGAAGCTGGAGGGGCGACTGGTACAAGGGCGTGGACGGCGCGACCAGCGTCATATAGCTGGTCGGCCTGGGTGGAGTCGTAAGGGAGGGTGTAGTAGGCCCAAAGACCCTCACCCTGCACCCAGATCCGGAAGCTGAGCTCCCAGCTCCGAAACTGCTCGCCGGCCTGAAGCGGCCGTAGCGGCGTCTCAAAGTCCTTCTGCCTACGGCCGGCACCCAGAGTGGGGCCAAGGACGGAGGTCACTGTCTACCGTTGGCGCTGAGTCTGCTGCTGCGCTAAGTAGTACGTGGCGGGAGACACAACGGGGCTAGCGTGTCCTGGAGGAATGAATGACGGCAGCGCGCTGGTGGCGGCTTGGGAGGCGACTGGCTGTAGCGCCGCAAGCTGCTGTGTCAAGGTGGCGAGTTGTTGCTGAAGAGCAGCAAGTGGGTCAGGGGTGCCGTCAACGTTACCAGTGGGCTGCTGCTGCTGCTGCTGCTGTAGGGGCGGCGGGTGCTGCTGCTGCAGAGGCGGTGGCTGCTGATGTATGGGCGGCGGCTGCTGCTACTACAGCGGTGGCGGCTGCTGCTGTATACGCGGCGGCTGTTGCTGCTGCAGCGGCAGTGGCTGCTGCTATATGGGCGACGGCTGCTGCTGCTGCTGCAACGGTGGTGGCTGCTGCTGTAGAGGCTGTGGCTGCTACTGCTGCAATGGTGGCGCCGGCTGCTGCTGGTGCGGCGGCGGCAGCCGCTGTTGCCATGGCGGCGACGGTTGCTCCTGCTGTAGCGGCGACGGCTGCTGCTGCTCCTACGGCGGTGGCGGCTGCTGCTGGTGCTGCTGCTGCAGCGGCGGCGGGTGCTACTACTGCTGCTGCTGCAGCAATCGCTGCAAGAAAGGAGGCGTAGGGGTCCCCCCATCAGAGGACCCCACCTTGTCGGGATTACTAGCCATGCCTTGGTGTCTGTGTTTTTTTCTGTTTTTGTTTTTGTCTTTGTGTTGCTGATTTCAGCAAGAGGTTGGGGGAGTGGGGAATCTACCCACTCCTCTGGCCTTCCCCCTTTACCCTTTTCCCCCTCTTCTCATCCTCCCTTTTTTTTTATGACGTCAGTAGTGACGTTAGTAGTGACGTCAGCAGAGGGGTGCTGACGTCAGCAGCGTAGAATGTTGGGGCCGCTGCTGCTGCTGTTGGTGCTGATGCTGCGGCAGCTGCTGTTGCTGCTGCTGATGCTACTACTGATGCTGCTGCTGTTGCTGCTACTACTGCTGCTGTTGCTGCTGCTGCTGCTGCTGCTGTTGTTGTTGCTGCTGTTGCTGCTGCTGTTGCTGCTGCTACTGCAGCTGTTTGCTGCTACTGCTACTGCTGCTGCTGTGGGTGTTGCAGCTGCTGGTGTTGTTGCTGATGCTACTGCAGTTGTAGCTGCAGCTGCTGGTGTTGCGAGCTGCAACAGTTGCTGTGGCTATGCTGTTGCAGCGGCGAGCTGCTGTAGCTTGCTGCTGCTGCTGGATGCTGCTACAGCTGCTGCGTTCTTCAGCAGCTGCTCGCAATAACTGCAGGCTGCTGCAGCGAGCTACGGGGGTGGGGGAATTTTTTTGTTCTCTTTTTTTTTCTTGTCACAACGGGCAGCAGCCCGCTGTCTGCTGCGAGCAACGGGCTGCTGCTCGCCTAGCAGGAGCAAGCTGCTACTCGCTGGCAGCAGCGGGCTACTGCTCGCTGCTCGCTCGCTGCGAGCAGCGGGTAGCAGCAGCCGCGGCTGGCAGCTGCCAGCTGCTGCTCCCTGCTGCTGCTGCTGCAGCTGGCGGCTGCTGCAGCTCGCTGTAGCAGCTGTTGTAGCCTGCTGCTGCTGCTGCACGCTGCTACAGTTTCTACATGCTGCGGCTGCTGCTTGTTGTTGCTACGGGCTGCTGCAGCGGGCTGCTACTGCGGGCTGCTGCAGCGGGCTGCTACTGCGGGCTGCTGCTACTACTGCACGCTGCTACTGCAACTGCACGCTGCTGCTACTACTGCACGCTGCTGCTGCTACTGTTGCGAGCCGCTGCTGCTACGGGTTGCTGCTGCTGCTGCTGCGAGCTGCTGCTGTTGCGGGCTGATGCAAGCTGCTGCTTCTGCCTACTGGTGCTGGTGGTGCCAGTCACTGCACCTGGGTGACGTTGCCGCGTGCGTCGTCGCCCACAGACGTCAGACGTCGCCTGCAGCTCACCTCCTCGCGTCATGCGTTGGGGTCAGTGCTGCCAAAAAATTTTGGCAGCATTTCCCCTGGCACAGTGGCCGTGGGAAAAAATCTGACGCCCACACCAGGAGGGTCAATGCTGTCGGAAAACATCCGGCAGCATTTCCCTTGCACTGGCGCGTATGGGGGTCCGCCGGCGTTGTCTGGCACCTGTTCGCCAGTCTTCTGCTGCTGCTGCTACGCTCTGGCTCTCATACCAAAATGGAATACTATGCAGCAAGTTGGGGCAGCAGCGTTGTTAATGCAGCGTGCGGGTTTCCACGCTCGTTGCTTAAGTCAGCTGCCCCCTCAGTCTGCTGCTCTAGAGTCTAAGTGTGGAAGCTCTGGGTTTGTTACTCAGAAACGCGTGCGCCATAGTCAGCGCCAGAAAGCAGCTGAAAACTGATAGTAACTGATTAGGAATGAAGAATGAACAGCAATGGGGGACCCCTCCAAGTTCTAGCCCCCCCCAGCTCTGTAGAACTTGTTACTCAGTTCATCAGCCAATCAGAAAATAGCTAATTTCAGGCTGGCAGGTTTTCTCGGTGAGGCCTGCCAGACGGTCGACAGCCCAAAACCCGGGTGTCGTCCGTTTTGCCTGAAAACTGGACCATACCATAATACCGACGCTGCAAACGCAGCCGTGCGGTCAGAATCTGCTAGATAAATAGTAGCAAGGAGTTATGGCAGCCTGAACCCAGGCAGTGCCCACGAGGGTTTATGCTGCCAAACAGGGACATGCAACATGCAATTGGGACCCTAGGCATGGCATGACGACGCAGGCACGACAGTACGCGCTGGACGCATGCAGACAGCGACTGTGGTGGAAGTGACTGCCGGCAGTGCGACCGCCGAGGAGGCCTGCCGATGGAGCTAAACACGTCGCCGGAGAGAGGGGGCTCCAGCGAACTGCGAGTCGACCTCAGCGTGCGTCGGCTCCACCGGACGACACTCCATCAGCGTCGAGTCTCGCCGTCAGTCATCCGCACGCCGATGTACACAAGCCGGGAGGACACAACAGAGCACAATGAGCGCAAAAACCAACATCTTGGATGCGAGCTTGTTCGCACAGGGGGTTGTTTCGTTGCTTGTCGGCGTCGAGCACTCAACTCATCGTCGCCGTCAGTCCGGCAGCGTTTGGCCTCTCGTGCTCTCCATCGATCAGGCGGTTTTAGGATGAGGTCCTGCAAAATTCCTCGCTGTACACTGCGCCGACGGCTAACGCTATCTGTTGGTGTCGAGATCTGACGTCGGAGTGTTTTCAACGCCCAGTTTTCTTTCCGCGAAAGCTCTGGATTTGATGCCAATGTAACAGCTCTGGGCTGTTTTGCGATTAAGTTCTGAACCCAAAACGTAGGCCCCTGGAAATTTTAGTCAAAGGAGGAGGGGCGAATGGTCGCCTCAGCCATCTTGGCTTAAACAACTCGCGCCACAAACGGACAAGGTCGTCATAAGGTTTTTTTTTGTAAACATGCAACCTAAAACCTAATTGTTCCACGTGGCACATCCATGTGGGAACGGGACCCTAGCGCCCAAACTTGAGGGGAGGAGGAGTGACGCCATGGATCTTCCATTATGACACTCTTCTTGTCTTAAACTTGGTACGTGGACCTAGTCTTGGTTAGAATCAAACTAGACTGAAGCAAAATATTAATTTTTGGACCTCGAATCGTGGCGGTATCAGTCTCGAGCCCCCGAAACCCAAGAAATATATCTGGAAGCCATTTTAATCCTAAAAATATATCGTACGCTACATGGTACTACGTTAAAAAAATGCCCTCGGCACGACTCACTGGTGTACACGATGCATGCATGCTTTGGAGGAGAATAAAAGAATTAATGAAATAATTTTAGTTATTCCAATGCGTTGCAGTGATGTTTTTGAAACAAGGCCGGAGGGCATTGTGTCTTTGTGATTCACGAAAGAATGTGGAGCGGGGGATTCTCCTTGCACATTATTTAAAAAAATTTATAGTTTATTCTGATTAATTCAGAATTTAATCTTAATTTTCCTCCAATTTTACCATTTGAATGAAATGATGAAGATATCTTTAGAATGTTTTAGTCATTAATCATCGTGCGATAAAAATATACGATTAAAAATATATTTGAGTTTTTAAATTTCATTCATATTCCTAGTAATTGAAGATCTCATTTTGATTGAAAGGGAAGGACATCGCCTTGCTACATATCCTTCGTTCTGGGCTCAATGTCTTGACTTGTCTTGTGAGGTTTCTGTCCTGCTTCAGTCTGCAACAACGTCATTCCAGAGCAGAGGGAGTCGTTTCAACACCCACGTAGTTTTCCACGCTGTGACTGGTCAGACCGGATAGAATTCGCTTCGTGCTGGGACGCGTAAACCACCTCGGAGAAAAGACCAGCGCCAGGACAGTCGGGGCTGCCGAGGCAGACTGGACAGACGGCACGCTGGAAACGGTTTGTGGCAGTTTTTCGACATCTCCGTTGCTAACCAGCGCGCCACCGTGCAGGTCGTTGGCTTTACGGCAACCTGCGTATCCGCCGGCACCGCCGCGAGCCCCGTCCTCGAGAGAAATATCCTCGTGCATTTTCACGGCTTCTTTCGAGAGGTTTACACTGAAAAGTGAGAGTACAAAAAATGCGCTTTTCAGGCTGGGCCAACCCAGGATTCACATCCTGGTTTATTCATTGTGTACCAGAATTTCGCTAGGCATCGCCCTCCTTCGAAAAGGCGCAAGTTCCTCGTGGCCGGTCACTTCGTCGGTGCAATTGCACCACCTCCCTGTCGTCCCCGTCAGCTTCAGCGTGGGCGGCAGGTTTTTCCTTCATCTTGGTGGGAGAGCCGAAGCGCCAGCTCATGACGCCAGTCAAGAAATTACGCTGGTCGAGAAAAAGTATCGAGTCCCCGGCCACCATTCGTGACTTGCGTTACGAACCACCGGAATCTGCGACCTTGAGAATCTCGCCGATTTGGACTGAGGAGAGCTCCAGTTGACCGTGCGATGAGTTTGTAGACAAGCTTTCGTTTCCTACAATATATGCACTTGTGGACTAGACCTTTTCCCGCGCATTCTTACCGTTAGATGCTTTGACTGGACGGCAAAGATGAGCATTGAACTTCTCTGAGCTTCAGCATTTCATTGCCTAGAATTGGGTATACCGACGGTAGGGTGCTGCAGACCCTGAGCGCAAACGAAAATCCCGTTTCTGTTTCCCGTCGAAGGGGAACAGAGGAAAGCAAGCCGCAACCTTTTCGGAAGTAGTGTACTGTCGCCCAAATCAGGCTTCGATGTCGGGAGAGAGAGTCGCTGAACAAGTCCTTCATACCCAGCAACTCTGCAGCGGTTGTTGGCCGCAGCAGCACAGTTGGCGCTTTTTCACCCACTTCCTCGTGCATTGACCATGAGCTGCGCATTGCAGCACTGGTACATTCAGAAGCCCCACCTCAATTCGGATCTGCTTTTCGTCTCAACCTAACCATCAGCTCACGTCTCCTTCCTCAGTTGGCCTGCATAACCCGCTGGTTTCTGGCCAGCTCCTTCCATCTCAGCAAGGTTTACCAAGAGGTGTCTGGGCTGTCGCAAGGCCGCTTTACAGCATCTGAATTTCCCTCCAGGGCCGGGACTTAGCTCAGACAGCCGGACAGGATGGCCACAGGATGGCTGAGGGGGCGAGTCAAGGCCGTGACGTCGGGCGACTGCCTCGTCATCATGGGCAACGTCAAATCCGGGCCACCTCCTGAAAAGACCATCACACTGGCCTCGCTCATGGCGCCCAAGCTGGTACTGCTAGTGTTAACCCCAATTCTCGGCTCTCAGTCCACTCAGTGTCGCATTTGCCACGGTGCCCTGCCTCCCTCCTTCCGCACCTAGCACTTGCGTTGGGGCAGGCGCAGGAACAACTGAAGCACGGCCATCGATTCAGCTTTTCTGTATTTTCTTCTGCTTCTGGGGTTTGTCCGAAGATGTTGAGGTCATTCCCGGATCCAACGTCTGCTCGCCCTGATGTGTTGAATCCGCACAAGCAGCTTCCTTACGCCGCGAGCGTTTCTAATTTGCCTGACGTGACCAGCCGTCATGTCCTCGACACAGAAACTGAGTTCTTTATGTGCAGGTAGACACTGGTGATGAGGATTCACCACTTAGACCACTTTTGGCAATTTTTTTTTTCCGTGCATCCTGTCGTGCGCGGTAAAAAGCCCGCATTCTCACTGCTGTCTGCGATTTCTTACGGCGGCCTGTTACCCCGAAGTACTCTCCCTTTATTCCGCCCTTTCTTCGATCTCCTCCTCCTCCTCCTCCTCCTCCTCCTCCTCTTCCTCGTCCTCGTCCTCCTCTTCCTCCTTTTCTCCCTACGTATCTGGCACGCATCACGTGGCGTGCACCCCAAACCTGATTCAAGTGTTAGAGGGGCAGGAGGTGGAAACTTCCAAGTGCCGCTTGTCAAGCCACTTCCTGCACAGGAATGGGGCTCAAGCCGAGCGCGATCTAGGAAAAGAAACACATCGTTTCGTGAGGCAGTGGTGTGACTGATATCTTTGTTACACAATCTGCGCACGCGTTCAAGCAGTGCCGTACTTCGCGAGTCTTGCGGACGTCCCTGCATTTACTGCTCCCGCACACACGCTCACTGCAGGCACGGCGTGACACGCAAGACGAGCCCTTCGCCTGGGAGAGCAGAGAATTCCTCCGCAAGAAATGCATCGGGCAGGTGTGTGAGGCAGTGCTCCTCAAATCTGGGAGAAGAGTTCATGAGGGGATGAAGAAGGGAGGGGGAGGAGGGGGCTCTTGTAGGCTGGCTGTATGGTTTCTGAGCTTTCGTTTTTGTTGGGAGCAAATTGACGTGCTGATGGTTGAAAGGATATCATGTGCAATTTGTCAGGGAAACAGCATGTGGAGCATTTTATTCATGCGTGGTTTCCAACTGCGTCCTTGGCGTTGTGGCAAGGGAATTGGGACATAAGTTGAGTTTTTAAATGGCGCTGGGTTTGAGCGAATTGTTGTTAATTGGGTGGGGAACATCAGGTGAAAGAGTTTTTCCTCCCTCATGTTCGTCCTCCCTCTCTAGCCCCGTAGTTTCCTCCCAGTTGCACCAAGCTCCCCGGACTGCCATGCTGCGTCCCTCCCTACTCGGACAAGAATGAGGGGTGGGTGATGCAGGGAGAAATCTTGCGTTGTGTGTCTGCAAGCCAGGTTCAGCACTGCAGTGAGAAGCACTAAAGGAAAAGATTTCCCGAAAGCAGAACGACTGTGGCCTTGGAAAACTGCAACAGTGTTCCACTTTGTTTTCCCGTTGGAAGTTGTGCTCATGAGTCATCACTAGCTTCTAGTCTGTGGTTGCGATGGTTACCTCTGCTGGGATGGTTTGCAGCAAGGCTGGGCAGCAGAGGTTTTTTTTTTTGTCCTGTCTAACGTCATGGTGTGGGTGCGCCACGTCATTGCATGGCATGGCGTGTCATGGCACGGTGGTGTTGGCAGGAGGTAGTGTTCAAGGTGGAGTACGTGGTCCCCAGCATTAACCGTGAGTTTGGCAACGTGTTCATGGGCGACACCAACCTTGCGCTCGCCGTTGTCACCGCCGGATGGGCCAAGGTAGGTGTGTATGCGTGCATGCGAGCAAGCGCGAGCGTGAGTGTGTGAGGGCGTGTGTTCGTGCGTGGGTGCATGAGTTTGTGTGTGCATGCATGCATGAGTGTCTGTGCGTGCGTGAGTGCATGCATGTGTGGGTGCATGAGTGTGTGCGTGCGCGCATAAGTGTGTGCGCATGCATGAGTGTGTGCATGCGCGTTTTTTTTCTTCGTGTTTTGTGTGCATGTGTGTGTTTCATGTCTTGTGTGCTGTGTTGTGCGCCAATAATGGCTAACTGGCCGCTGCTTGAAACACTTCTACAAATAATCTATCTGTGTTGGCAGCACCAGGCATCTCAACCATCTTTGGGACCGCGTCATGCTGGGATGCAGATGGTTGCACCACTATCTATTAGAGAGAGTGAGACAGAGAGAGATGGGTGTATGCCACTCTTGCGGGCAATGATGTGCCCTTGGACGCCTTGGGCCACCAAAATGTAATTAAGGCCCTTCAGAACACAGCTACCCCGGTGGGGCCCATGTGGGTTCCAGACCAGTGGAGTCCATGGTAGGAAGAATTGTGCCAGAAACGTTAAGGCTAGCCTTAATCCACTACTGCCTGCCAGAGATACACTCTAGTGGTCAATAGCACCTGTCGCCTGCTTTTTCAAGCTTGTCGGAAAAAAACTACAGCAGGGCGGCAGTCATTCAAAGGGACATCGTAATCCCTGGAAGTCATTCAAAGCAAACTGCCCAAGGACAAAGACTTTGGACAAAAACTTTGTCCTGTCGCAACCGATGAGATGCGACGGTTGTGTTGCGTTGCATCTCATCGCGTCACATACTGCACAGCTCTTGTCTTGCGCAGAAGTGAACGTTCTTTGCTTTGGCAATGACTTTGGTCGTGTCGTCTCTGCCTCCAGTGTCCTTCACGTTCTACTCTGTGGCAGCCAACCTCCAATCTGTCTCTTTGACCGTTGGTTCCTGTGCACGACTGCTGCCGCTTCTGCCGCTGCTGCTGCTGCTGTGCGCAACAGGTGAGGCCTCCTGTGCCCAACAGCACGGATGTGAGCCCCTACCTGGAACAGCTGCAGAAGGCGGAGGAGCAGGCCAAGGGACAGGGCCTGGGAATGTGGAACAAGGTGAGTCTGGAGACTGCGCTTTTGGGTGAAAATCGGCCTGTCTGTGACCCACCTTCTGTGCCTCTCTCTCTCTCTCTCTCTCTCTCTCTCTCGGGCGCGTGCGCGCGCGCGCGCGAGAGAGGCACGCACGCAAGTGTGCGTGCGTGCGTGCCTCCGCCCGATGTGTGTGTGTGTGTGTGTGTGTGTGTGTGTGCGTGTGTGTGTGTGTGTGTGTGTGTGTGTGTGCGTGTGTGTGTGTGTGTGTGTGTGTGTGTGTGCGTGTGTGTGTGTGTGTGTGTGTGTGTGTGTGCGTGTGTGTGTGTGTGTGTGTGTGTGTGTGTGCGTGTGTGTGTGTGTGTGTGTGTGTGTGTGTGCGTGTGTGTGTGTGTGTGTGTGTGTGTGTGTGCGTGTGTGTGTGTGTGTGTGTGTGTGTGTGTGCGTGTGTGTGTGTGTGTGTGTGTGTGTGTGTGCGTGTGTGTGTGTGTGTGTGTGTGTGTGTGTGCGTGTGTGTGTGTGTGTGTGTGTGTGTGTGTGCGTGTGTGTGTGTGTGTGTGTGTGTGTGTGTGCGTGTGTGTGTGTGTGTGTGTGTGTGTGTGTGCGTGTGTGTGTGTGTGTGTGTGTGTGTGTGTGCGTGTGTGTGTGTGTGTGTGTGTGTGTGTGTGCGTGTGTGTGTGTGTGTGTGTGTGTGTGTGTGTGTGTGTGTGTGTGTGTTTGTGTGTGCGCCCGCGCGCGCGCGGGTGCGTGCGTGTGTGCTCATGCGCGCATGCCTGTGCGCGCGCGGGCAGGGGCGTTGGCGCAGTTGCGGGTGCGGGCTCCGTCGCGTGGGCGTTCGTGCCTGCCCTCGTGTTCGTGCGTGTGTTCATGTGGGTGTGCTTGTGCTTGTGTTTGTGCGTGTTGTCGGCCTGGCTCTCGTTTTTGTCCTCTCTCCTGTGTGTATCCTTCCGAACATCTGATTATGCACAGTGCGCTGGCCCTGCTGCCAGTCGCATCAGGTTTGTGAGGATCAGGAAAAAAACTGATCCCAACCAACCAAACTGTCTGTTTTGGTCCCATTCCTGTTTCAACCCAGAGGCAAAACCTTAGCAACAGAATTGGTCTTTGGGTTCTTCGTCACTCTGGTTGGAGGAAGATGTGTGTAGGTATTGACGTGGGTTGCGAGGTTGAATGGGTTGCGGTCGATGTTTCTCCGCGCAGTCCTGGAGGAGAGAGCCGAGAAATGCTCTAGCTGTTGTTTCTGGTAAAGGACTTGTGTGGTTTCTGGTAAAACTGAAGTCCCTGAGAGGCTTGCAAGTTGCAAGTGCCTCACAACTGTGGTCCCCCCCCTCTCTCCTCCTCCCCATGTCAAGATGGTAGTTATTGCTCAACATCAGCAGCCAAATCTGGGAAGGTTTTGTGAGTTTGCGTGCCACATTATTGGTGCGGAAGTGGAGGACAGCACAATGTTTCAGCGAAAGGTGATGGGGAGTGGAAACAATGTCGTGCCCCTACCCTATCTTCACTGAGGACTCATGCATGCATTCATGCTCTTGCTTGGTGTGCTCTCCAGAGGTGAACGGTCCTAAGCTCGTGCGTGCGTGTGTGCCAAACTGGTGTCACACGCTTATGGCACTTGCAGCCGTGTGGGCACCTGCAATATGTGTGTGTTTGCCGTTGTGCGTTGCTGCTTGTGCAGACACCAGGTGCAGCGGAGGCGGCAATCCGCGACCTGCCGCCATCAGGTGTGGGGCAGGACACGGCCGGGTTCGACGCACAGGAGCTGCTGGACAAGAACAAGGGCCTCACACTTGCAGCCATTGTGGAACAGGTCAGCAGCCCCTCCCCCCNNNCCCCCCCCCCCACCCCACAGTCATGGCGGGTGTGCTTTCACAAGGGGGGTGACATTGTCCATCCCTGAAAGTTTCTTAGGAAGACAAGGAAGACAAAGATAGCCCAACCTGACTTGTTGAGACGAAGTAGGAGCAGCATGATGGGTTCCTGTGTGTGAACTAGCGTGCCATGTGCTTGGGAGTTTGTGATGTCTCTGGGAAAGATCAGCCCGGCTTACGCTCTGCACATAAGTCTGCCTTGCGCAGCTGCTAGGTTGGGACACGGCCAGCGCGAGAGGTTATGGTGCAATCGGGCCACACCATTCTCTTTCTTTCACCTCTGCTGTTCTTGGGACTGCCATCTCCTTGGCTGGCCCACCCTCCCCCCTCCTTTTCCCCCTGAAAGATGTGGGGTGTTCGGAGATTTCTCCACACAGGTTGCGCTTCATGGGGCTTTATGGATTTTGTCTCTGGCAGCTTCATGTGGACCGCATTGCATGTCGGCTGCTGCACTGCAAAGAAGAGTCATGAGAACCACATATGTTCAAAGGAGTAAGTTGTGTGCTTATGGTCTACTGTTTCTTTATGGAGCGGGGTAGGAGTTCAAACACCAGATAAGTATTGGTAGGGAATGCCCCCCTCACCCCTCCCTCCCCCCTCCTTCCCCCCCCCCCTCTCCCCCCACCTGCTGCGTCCCTCTCCTGCTGCAAGTGCACCGTGGGTCAGGAGTCAGTGCAATAATTTCTGGTGCGCTTGTGAAGTGAAGCTGCCAGTCTTGCTCAGCTTTGTGCATGGTCAGGCACTTGGTTGTTCCCGCAAAAGCTGTCTCTGCCTTGTGGATGTCTTGCCTGCATGCGTGGTCTGCTCACCCTTGCACTTCTGGGTGGGTGTGTGTGCGTGTGCGCGCGCGCGCGCGCGCGCGTGTGTGTGTGTGTGTGTGTGTGTGTGTGTGTTCAACACAGGTGCGGGACGGAAGCACGGTGCGCGTGTTCCTCCTCCCGTCATTCCAATACGTGCAAGTCTACGTGGCCGGCGTGCAGGTGCGTGTGTTTGCATCTGTGCATGTGCATGTTGCCGACCTGCGTGCATGTGCACATCTGCGTGCGATTGTACGTCTATGTGTTCATGTGTGTGTGCCGGTACATATGCGGGTGGGCATGTGGATGCATGCACGCTGTGCACACTTGCACAAGCACACATAACCACAAATAAGTGGAGGCTCGTCTGTCCTCAACTTCTTGGCAGGTGCCAGCTGTAGCTCCTGGCACCTTTTGTCATCTAAGGCTCGGAAAACGAGAATGAGACAATCTAAAAAAGTCTAAAATCTTAAAATCTCAAAAATCTCGTTTTGTTTCAGTCTCGAGATGAGATCGAGATGATCTCGTTTTCAAATTGAGCGAGATCGAGCTTCCGGAAATCGGGTCATTTTGAGAAACAATCTCGAAGATCTCGTTCTCGAAAATCACTCCCCCATGCTAGCATGCACGATCGAGGAATGTAGAGTGTGGAGTGTCAGCATGGTACTTCATTTCTATGAAAGTGAGAGGCGGTATGTTTCCATGTTGCAATGTTGACCTAGCATGCACTTTCATCAAGAGAACTTGGCTCATGACTGATCCCCATCATGTTTCATGCACACATGACTTGCTGGCACTCCTTTGCACTTTAAGAACTTTCAAGATTTTGAGAATCTCGGGTCAAAATTTTAAATTCGAGATAAGTTCGAGATTCTCATTTGCAAAATGAGATGAGATCAAGACAGGGGACATACTGACATGATCGAGATCGAGACAATATGCTTTTGTCTCTTATTTCAAGATCAAGATCGAGATCTCGATCTCATCTCGTTTTCCAAGCCTTACTGTCATCAACTGACTCTGCTGGACGGCAGCTGTTTCCTCCACAAGCTGCCCTGATGCTCGGAAGAGCAGTGCCCATGCTCTGTTGTCCTCGCCTGCGTACTCGCCTTTGTCTCTGAGCAACAGACATCAGTCTCCTAGTGTTCTGAGAGCGTTCAGAAGGTCCAGCTGCATGGTGCTCTGCCATCAACTTGGGCTCTGCCCCTGTTGGCCGATTGCTTTCCATTCTCAAGCCCCAAAGCTTTTCCTTTAGTCGACCAACAAGCCAAAGTCCCTACGGCTTTTTCACACAAGCCGCAGATGAGTCGATGGCGAAGCACGTGACAACTTTACTTTGACTGCTCTGTCAGGCCTGGAGAAAGAAACCTATTGCAGCTGTGGGTGCAGCCAGGAAAGCCTTTTATCTTCCCCTCTTCCTCCTCCGCTCCATCTTTCTCCCCTCTTATCTTCATCCGTTCAAACTTTTTTTTTTTCTTTGTTTTTTTCTTTTCTCTTCCTTTCCCCCCATCTTCCTTTTCCACTATCTCCTCTTCCTCTTGCTCCTCTTCTTCCTGTTCCCCTCTCCCTCTTCCTCTTCCTTTGTTCTGCCATCCTGCGCAGTCTCCTTCTGTGGGCCGACGACTAGTAGACGTTTCTGCTACAGTAGCCCCTGCAGCTGAAGAGGCTGCTGCGCCTACCGATGCCGATGCAGCTAATGGCACCACCGCTGCTGCCGGGGCGGATGGTGCTGCTGCTCCCAGTGCGGCGCAGCGGCTGGCAGCAACCACAGCTGCGGCAGAGGGTGCTGCAGAGCCGTTTGCGCTGGAGGCCAAGCACTTCACAGAAGTTCGGTGCTTGCATCGAGAGGTG
Organism: Penium margaritaceum; assembly: GCA_023375785.1. Taxonomy (NCBI): domain Eukaryota; kingdom Viridiplantae; phylum Streptophyta; class Zygnematophyceae; order Desmidiales; family Peniaceae; genus Penium; species Penium margaritaceum. The sequence goes on along the minus strand of SZWC01004783.1, from coordinate 123,636 downwards.
TGTTTCTGGTGTGTGGTTGATGGACACTCATTGGGTGATGCTTTTCCCCTTACCAGTCACTTGTTGTTCCCCGAACAAAGCCCACTTCTTTGGCTTCCCCCATCCCCCATCCCCCCTCTCCCCCCTTATCCCCAACTCTCCCCTCCTGTGGAGCATTGCGGTAGCACCTGCTCTGTTTCTTTCCATGCTCACGGCATTGGAGACTGTACCCTTGGCACTGCCTGTGCGGGTGGTGCAGCGGCACCACCCCCTTCTGCATTGAATAGAAGCGGACAGTGGAAGGAAGTGGCATTCACCATGCCAAAACATGTGTGGTGTGGTGTGGCGTGGCGTGGCGTGGCACGGCTTGGGTTGCGTGGCTTGCATGGTGTGGTGTGGCGTGTTTTGGGGTGTCTCATGGGATTGCGCTGTGATGCAGGTGCGGGTGGTGCTGGAGGGCGTGGACGGCAAGTTCAGCAACCTCGTCGGCTCTGTGCACTACCCCGAGGGTGATAGCGTGCGCAACCTTGCTTTGGAGCTCGTGCAGCTGGTGAGCAGCCTCTCTCACGCAAGTGCATGTGTGCAAGTTTTGCAACAAGGCTGCAGCATCGGGCCAGCCACCTGCCTGCTGTGAGCTGTGCTGGTCTGGGAAGCGTTGGCAACAACAAAGCCTGCGGGAGGAGTGCGAGTATGCTTGGAGTGATGGCGCGGACAGCCTTCCTGTCTCCTACTTTTCTAGGCAGTTCGACGGTCGCCTGGGTCTGAAGGGGCACTGCCTTGGATCCTGCACCGGATGTTGTGGTAGCGATGGTGATGGCCCAGTAGAGGACGGTCACGGCACCATCCCACCTCTCAACCTCCCATTTGTCGCTGCAGGGTATGGCGAGGGTGGTGGAGTGGAGCGCCAACATGCTTGAGCCGACGGCCAAGTCGGCCCTCAAGGCGGCAGAGCTGGAGGCAAAGAAGCAGCGGCTCCGCATGTGGACCAACTTCGTGCCGCCGCCGTCCAACTCCACGGCTGTGCGCGACGACAACTTCAAGGGCACCGTGGTGGAGGTCGTCAGCGGCGACTGCCTCATTGTGGCGGACGACAGCGCCCCGGCAGGCAGTGGCATGGCGGCTGAGCGGCGCGTGAACCTGTCGTCCATCCGCGCACGCAAGATGGGCAACCCGCGCCGTGATGAGCGCCCAGAGTCATACGCGCGGGAGGCCAAGGAGTTCCTGCGCCAGCGACTCATCGGCCAACAGGTGAGTGTGGCATTGGAGGTGTGGTGCTTTGGGACTGGATGTGGAAGGCTTGTTTTGAGTCTTTGTCTCAGTAGTCTTTCACAAGCGGTAGTGGTGCTGCATGAATAGGGGGACTCTCAGGTGATGAGGGAAAAAGGCAAATGGGCCAATGCCAGGGGATGAAAGGGGTCTGAAGGCACTCTTCACTCAAAATGCAGTGCTGTAGTCTCCCTTCCAAGCAAAGAGCATGTCTGCCTGACGGGCCCCATTGCAGTAAGGCTAATGCTGGGCTGTGGGTCGATTGCTGGAGAGCAGTGTGCTGTCCGTTGTGGCTACAGCAGAGAGCCAACCACCCTCATCACCCCCACAAGTTAGCTTCCCTCCATGGTCCGTTGCGCAGGTCAGTGTCACGATGGAGTACACCCGAAAGATGCCGCCGTCGGAGGAGGGAGGCGCGGAGGGCCGAGCCATGACCTTCGGCACTGTCATGCTGCTCAACCCGTCCAAGGACTCTGCAGATGGTGCACCCGCTGCCGCCGCAGGCTCGGCAGCCGCCAACGGCGGCAGCAGTGGAGCGCCTGGCCCCCTGAACGTCGCGGAGCTTGTGGTTGGCCGTGGGTTTGCCACGGTGGTGCGGCACCGCGACTTTGAGGAGCGGTCTTCGCAGTACGACTCGCTGCTGGCGGCGGAGGCGCGCGCCGTCAAGGGCAAGCGCAACATCCACTCGAGCAAGGAGCCGCCCGTGGCGCATGTCAACGACCTCTCCCTGCCCGTGAGTGGACCCAGAACCCTAGCCTGCCAAACAGTCTCCTGCGCCAGCTTCTGGGCAGGGCTTGCGTTGACTTGGAGAGGTACCAGCTCACACCAGTGCAGCGTACACAAGTTTGGGGAGTGGTCAGCCTGCTAGAACCTCTCTTGCGTTCAAGGGAGGAGTCGCCGGTCCTCTGTATGAGGGTCTGTGGACCATTGCAATCACCGCTTTACGGTGGGCAATATGTGTGCAAGTAGTTTGGTGCCCTCCACGAAGACCTACTTGTCTGTGTGGAGGGTACTCAACTGGGAGGCATTGAGCTGAGCAGCCATTGGGTGCTGCATGGTAGGAAACGTGGCTTTTGGCATATGTTGAAGGAAAAGGAAGGGACAGGAAGGTATGGTCAAAGGAGGGGTGCTGCACTTCTTTGTGGCTCACTTTACATGAGGCGCGTGTTTGCTGTGGCGCTCTCCTCATTGCCCTCTCAGTTGACAGGTTTCTCCCC
>SZWC01004783.1:105403-116612 GCA_023375785.1 Penium margaritaceum | reverse complement strand
GGGAGGGGCGGAGGGGGGAGAAAAACATGGTAAAAGTGCCACTTTCACAGGCTGGATGATTTATTATAGCCTTTACACATAGACGGAGCATGTTCTTCCGATCGATGGCGATGACACGGGCGACATCGCCTGTCCATGGTTTTGGCGTTCGTTTCTGTGAACCTGCTGGTGACGTTCTAACCGATGTCCTCTTTGTCCCTGTTCTCGAGCTCAGTCTCCTGTCCGTCACTGCCCTTGACCGCATGAGCATGGACGATGTGCAATCGTGTGGTGTTGGCACTGTGTTGTTGCGTCCGTCTGGTCTTGTCATACTGAACGCCACCGCCCGTGGCAACCTATGTCATGTTCCTCGCCTCTCCTCTTCTCCCGTCTCCTCCCCGTCGGCCGCCACAGGCCACGTGTTTGTCACCAGTATGTTTTCTCCTCAGCACACCCGCCTCTTACACCGCCGCCTTTGCCACGTCCACTCTGCCGCCGTAGACAGCATGCTCCGCACCCAGCCGGACGGGCCGGAGTGAATGAGATCGCGAGGAAACAGGTCCTCGAAGAAGAGGGCATCCCGGGACTCGACGATGCAGTACCGGGAGGGATCCCAGAAGCGCCAGGCCTTGGACTGACGAGAGACCCCGAGGAATGTGCAGGGACGTCCGCGGGGGGCGAGCTTGGGGCAGCAGCGTTGTTGATGCAGCGTGCGGGCTTCCACGCTCGTTGCTCAAGTCTGCTGCCCCCTCAGTCTGCTGTTCTGGAGACTAATTTTGGAAGCTATGGATTTGTTACTCAGAAACGCGCGCGCCAGTGCTAACGTCAGAAAGCAGCTGAAAACTGGAAGTAATTGATGAGAAGTGAAGAATGAGCAACAATGGGAGACCCCTGCAAGTTCTAGCTACCCCCCACTACTGTAGAACTTGTTACTCAGCTAACTAGCCAATCAGAAAATAGTGTTAGACCTATTTTCGGGCAGGCAGGGTTTTCTCGGTAAGCCTTGCCAGACGCCCGACAGCCCACAACAGACCTATTTTCGGGCAGGCGTCGTCCGTTTTGCCTGAAAATTGGATCATATCATAATACCAACGCTGCGAACGCAGTCGTGCGATCAGAATCAGGTAGAAAAATAGCAGCGAAGAGTTATGGCTGCCCGAACCATAGTGCCTAGGACAGTCAATGACGCCAAACAGGGCCACATAGTAGGAGACACGGACCCTAGGCATAGCACGACGATGCAGACGCAATGCCACAACCAGAAACAGAACAGAGTGCATAGAAACAGCATCTGCTGTGGCAGTGACCGCCGGCGGCTCGACCGCCGCGGAGGCCTGCCGATGGAGCCGAGTGCATCTCCGAAGGGAGGAGGCTCTAGCAAACTGTGCGTGAGCCTCAGCGCGCGTCGGCTCCACCGCGCGACACTCCAATAGCGTCGAGTCTCGCCGTCAGTCATCTGTACGCCGATGAACACAAGCCAAGAGGACACAACAGAGTATAATGAGAGATGCACGAAAAACCAACAATTGACTCAACTACCGAGGACTGGCATCGAGCTTTCAACTATCGATGCTTCACGTTGATTGGTTGAAGGTTGTTGGTTGAAACGATATCGTCCGATAATTGGTGCACTGAGTGGGACTCGCTAAGTTAGTTGAACAGGAGCTGAAGGAACCCCATCCGGACGAAAAATCACGGAGGGTCAAGTTGGACTGGCTCGACAACGTTCTAGGCGAAAACCCCACGGACAGCACTTGCGAGAATGATGGTTGAACTCGTTCAACCATCGATTCCAATCGCAACCAGCCTCACCCAATACAGTCTGAACCTAGAGATGCAGAATCTCAAGCTGGACACTACGACTAGTCACACGCACAAGTCCGACATCAATGGGTGGACGGACAATGCAAAACATGCAAATTGGGCTCGATAGCCAATCCACCTAGAAAACTCTAGCGCCTGTAGAAAAACCGCAAAGCACCCCGGCAAGCACTGGGGACGTCGTGGCAGCTGTCTCGTAGCTGCTTGTGGGTGGAGCCACCACCCGTCGATGCTACGGTACCAGTTGGGTCCGCAACATGGATCATGTCGTGCTCTTCTGTACTGCTGCTCCAAACCACAAGTACGGAGTATACAGGCAATCACCATGGTTGTCGCTCGTGACGGGTGGAAAGCCACACAAACCAACAATGAGACCCCTACCACACCAAGCTAGGCCATCACCTACGTCAGTCTACCGACCAATTAGGAAAAATGGACAAAGAGTTTAGAAACGCTAAGTATGACTCTCTTTTGTACAGTATCGGAAAATAAAGAAACGAAGAAGCCCAACCCAAAATCATGCTCACTCATGGCATGCGTTGATGACTGAGCAAAACCAAAAAGGTTATGGCAATTCAGCCAATCGACGGTCAGCTACGAGAGGCGTTCATGGCATACCTTGCTAGTCGTCGATTGGCTGCTGGACGATCGACGGCTTGCAAGGGCCAGTGAACAGCTTGCCCCGTCCCTACGTAAGCTATGTTGGGGTTCTAGAGCAAGATCAACAGCGGGTACCTTCAGCCATGGAGACCACCACGATGCGGGCTGCTGCATGCAACTTCTCCGCCGCCCCTGCCAGAAGTTACATGAACGCGTCATCATCCAGCTTCTACTCTGGATCTGCGTCCCTCACAGCTTTTTTCAACATGCAACAACACCATGTTCACGCCGAGGCCCATTAGCTTATGGTAGAGGCGAAGGAGGCAACGAGGAGGGAGAAGATCAAGGTCCGCCACATACGCACTCATAGAAGGTTAAATGGCACGGCAGAAAGGCCACGCCTAGGGGTGTTCCGTTACAACAAGCACATGTACGCTCAGGTTGTTGACGACTCGCAGCACCTCACGCTCACAACTTAGTCCACACTCACACTTTCTTTCAGAGAAGAGCTCAAAGTGACTGATGGTCCCACTGTGGAGGCATCCCGGTGGGTGGGTGTGTAGATTGCAACGATCTGTCTGAAGAAGGGTATTACCAAGGTTGCCTTTGACCGCGACGGTTTCATTTACCATGTCCACATCCAGGCTGTGGCTGACGGTGCAAGGGAGGGTGGCCTTGAACTGTAAACTTGTCTGTTTATACTTTCATCCCCACTTCAAGTTGCATTGACTAGATATTGAAGCCCTCCCAAATCCTTTTCACAGGACTTCCCATCCAGGTGTCCACTCATATCAGAAATGAAAGCACTCCACTGTCAATAAGGACCTAGACCATTATTACCAAGCACACCTGCCCACATGGCATCAAGCACTCATGCCCACCTTGGCCAATGTTCAAGCAGGCATGTTTCCCCCCCCCCCCCAAAAAGACTCGTACACATGACCAGTGGGCGCCAGTGTACATACACGTTCAGAGGTCATACATCGACAGTGCACAATACAAGTCATGCTCCCCCATGGTCTCATGCCCCCATAATTCAGCAAGTCACACGAAGAGTGAGGGCATACATGAGGCACAAGAGGGTAAGGGAGCTCACAGATACAAGAAACTACTCTCACGGATGTAGACCAACAAAACTAATAGCCCTTTTGAACGATGCACACTTGACGGCCTTGGTGAAGAAGTCAGCCAGCTACTGCACAGTCTCAACTCACACAATGCAGATGCTATCCTCATGCATTCATGTATTTTGTGCAAGTGTGATGAATGCCATCGATGCCTGTAATGCCGATGGCACTCTCATTGTCACAATGCAGTGTGATGGGAGATGTAGACGACAAAGCCACACACCCTCGCATGGACTAGCACCTAATACCACGTCCTCCACTTTTGTAGTACTGCCTGCAATGCACCCTTGCTTGCCACTATGCCACAAGACAGTTGTGCTGCCAATAAGGAAGATCCATCCAGTGCGGCTCTTACCATCTTCGCTTTCAGCCCAGTCACTATCCGTGCAGCCCTCAACGACTATAGAAGGCTAATGGCTGAACGTCAATGAACAAAGTTGGGTGGAGACAACTTATCGCACCACGCAAATTGCTGCATGTAAGTGCAACTTGTGTGGAGGCTGAGAGAACTGAGCCAGAATGTTCATGGCAAAGGCAATGGCTGGCCGTGTGGTGGTGGCGAGGAATATGAGTGACCCAATGATACGAAGATAGGTAGTCACGTCGACACTCGCACCCAGTATTTTAGTATCACAAGCATTTAGCTTGATCTGGCCATCTAGGGTTATGGGAGTGGATGCACTGGGTACGGTGGGCAAGAGGTTCGCAAAGTGCTCAATCAACGTCTGCACGTAGGCTGCCTTATTCAGAGGTATGGTTAATCAGGGTCATTTCGTGCACCATCATATGGGTGTATAGTTCAGTATGATGATGTATGAAGGTTACATGAAGTTTCTCACATGGAATGTTCCTATGCGGTGAGTGTGTGGGGGGAGTGTATGTGGAGATGGATGCGACATGTACATTGTTATACTATGTTTTTCCTTCAAATGGACTAGTTAAAGTTGGGAGAAGGGGGTTCTACATGGATGGTGTATGGGGGGAGTGTATGGGGAGATGCATGATGAATTTACATTAGTGCATAATGTTGTGCTTCAGATTTGTAAGTGAATAGGAAGAGGGTTGTATATGGTGAGTGTATGGGGGGAGTGTATGTAGAGAAAGGTACTAACTATACACTAGTGTATAATGCTATGATTCATATGTGCAAGTGAGTGTGGAGGGGGGGGGTCTATATGGTGAGTGTACGGGTGAAGTGTATGTGGTGATGGATGCTAGATGTACACTAGTGTACAATGGTGTGATTAAGATATGCAAGTAAATGTGGTTGGCGAGAGGGGTTGTACGTGGTGAGTGTATGAGAGGAGTGCATATGGAGATGGGTGCTAAATGTGTACTGGTGTATGGTGTGATTTAGATGTGCAAGTGAATGTGGGAGGGGGGAGGGGAATGAAGGGGGAGGGGATGTTGTATGTGGTGAGTGTATGGGGGAAAGTGTACAGGTAGATGGGTGCTAAACGTATGCTAGTGTATAATGCTGTGATTAAGATGTGTAAGTGAATGTGGAGGGAGGGTGGAGGGGGGGACGGGGGGGGGGAGGGGATGTGTATGATGGGTGTATGAGGAGAGTGTATGGGGAGATGGGTGCTAAATGTACACTAGTGTATGATTCCGTGATTTAGATGTGCAAGTGAATGTGGGGGGGGGGGGGGGGGGGAGGGGAATGAAGGGGGAGGGGATGTTGTATGTGGTGAGTGTATGGGGGAAAGTGTACAGGTAGATGGGTGCTAAACGTATGCTAGTGTATAATGCTGTGATTAAGATGTGTAAGTGAATGTGGAGGGAGGGTGGAGGGGGGGACGGGGGGGGGGGGGGGGGATGTGTATGATGGGTGTATGAGGAGAGTGTATGGGGAGATGGGTGCTAAATGTACACTAGTGTGTAATGTTGTGATTAAGATGTGTAAGTGAATGTAGGGGAGGAGGTAGGGTTGTATGTGGTGAGTGTATGTGGGGAGTGTATGTGGAGATGGGTGCTAAGTGTACACTACTGTATAATACTGTAATTCACATGTGTAAGTGAATTGGGAAGAGGGGGGGTGGGAGGGGGGTTAGATATGGTGAGTGTATGAGGGGATTGTACGGGGTGATAGGTGCTAAATGTACACTAGTGTATGATTCCGTGATTTAGATGTGCAAGTGAATGTGTGGGGGAGGGGGAGGGGGTGTATGTGGTGAGTGTATGGGAGGAGTGTATGTGGAGATGGGTAATAAATGTACACCGGTGTACAATATTGTGATTCATGTATGCAAGTGAATTTGAGGGGAAGGGTTGTATGTGGTGAGTGTACGGGGGGTGCTTGTGAAGTAATGTGATTTCTTGGAAGGTGCCTTTTCAGGTACGTGGAGTATGTGTATATCCTAGAAGATCTTTCACACTCACCACATACAACCTCCCCCTTCACTTCCTCCCCCCTCCCACATTCACTTGCAGATCTAAGCCATAGCATTATACACTAGTGTACATTTAGCACCCATCTTCAAATACATTCCCCTAATACACTCACCATATACAACTCCCCCCTCCGCCCACATTCACTTGCACATCTAAATCACAATATTAAACACAAGTGAATGTTGGGGGCCTGGGGGGGGGGTCTATATGGTGAGAGTATAGGGGGATTATATGGGGTGATGTGTGCTAATGTATGCTAGTGTATAATGTTGTGATTTAGATGTGCAAGTGACTGTGGGGGGAGGGGGGTTGTATGTGGTGTGTATGGGGGAAGTGTACGTGGAGTTGGGTATTAAATGTACACTAGTGTATAATGACGTGATTTAGATATACAAGTGATTGTGGGAGGGAAGGAAGGGAAGTGAAGGGGAAGGGGGGGGGGCTGTATGTGGTGAGTGCATGGGGGGAGTGTACAAGGAGATGGATACTAAATGTACACTAGTGTAACATGCTGTGATTCAGATATGCAAGTGCATGTGGGGGGGGGGGGGGGCTGTATGTGGTGAGTGCATGGGGGGAGTGTACAAGGAGATGGATACTAAATGTACACTAGTGTAACATGCTGTGATTCAGATATGCAAGTGCATGTGGGGGGGGGGGGGGGGGAGAGGGGAGTTGTATGTGGTGAGTGCATGGGGGTACTGGTCAAGTAATGTGGTTTCTTGGAATGTGCCTTTCTGTGTACATGGGGTATGTGTATGTCTTGGAAGTTGCCATCCGGTGTACGTGTGGTATGTGTTTTTCCTGGAAGTTACCTTTCTGTACGGTACATGATGTACACTGGAAAATGAGTGTATAATTGGAGGGTGATTGTTCATAAATGCTGATGCACACGGACAATGCCGTGGGTACGGTCACGCTCAATCTCCATGTTGAGAAACACCTGTGCAGGTCCAAGATCTTTCATCTTGTATGTGGACAGTAGAAAATCCTTTACTCGCTGGAGAACCATGAGGTCAGGGACGCCATGAGGAGATCGTCCACATAGACAAGCACAATGACAAGGGTGGTGTCCATTGGGGTGAAGAGGAGAGTCAGATCTATGGTGCACATCAAGCCATCCTTCAAGAGGGTGTGGCTGATCTCAATGTTCTAGTACCTAGGCGACTGTTTGAGGCCATAGAGGGCCTTCCGTAGTCTCTAGACATGACCAGTGCCATCCTTGAAACCCGTGGGCTGGACCGTGTAAAGCTCATCACCATCAAGAGTGCCATGCAACAAGGCATTGCTCATGTCCATGTGGCAGAGATCCCAACCATGCTATGCAACCATGCTGAAGAGCGTGCGAATGGTGGTGAAACGGCCAACCGGCACAAAATCCTGGTCGAAGTCCACTCCTTGTACCTGTGCAAAGTTTTTTCACGGTTAGCCAGGCTTTTCCCTTGTTCAGCTTGCCATCAGGGTTCCACTTGCAATGGAAAACCCACAAAAGGGACATTGCGTGAAAAGGCTGAAAAAAAGAGGGCATCAAACGACTCAATAATGCGATGTCGGATAAGATCGTAGAACCTCCAGGCCTTTGACTGACGAGACACCCCAAGAAAGGTACAAAGTCGGCCACAGGGAGCAAGCTTGCCATCCCGATGGACTTCCGAGAGCCAGACGCTAGCAACGTAACCCTAGATGCGCACATGATGAAGATCTGCGCATTGCCCATACCAATACTGCTAGGGAGTAATAGGACCGGTCAAGGGACCATGGGGAACTCTATTCCAAACCCAGGTCATGTACGACATAGCCTTGGAGAAGAAGCTCTCAGATAGGCTGGACTCAATGCGCATAGGGCGGACCGCATCAACCATGGTGTGGTTCTAGCACATAAAGACAACGTTCTTCTTTGGGGTGTAGGGAGGAGACATCTCATGTCTGAGGCCTTGGCTTCTGAGGAATGCGTCTACCTCCCCCACAAAGTCATCACCTCGGTCAGGGCAGAAGTAGCAAAGGGGATGACTACACTCGCACCCTGGGGATAGGAGCCAACCAAAAATCGCAACCTTTGCATCGCTCTTCTGTTGGAGGCAGAAGACTCATCAAAAGCGTGAGTAGCGTCAGTCAGGTTGAGAACGTAACGATTACACTCTGCAACAGACTTGAAAGGTAAGGGACATATGAGGTCAGAACGGACCAGCTCAAGCGGGTGGGAGGTGCGAGAAGAGGAGATAGGACAAGATGACATGTGCATCTTGCTCTGAGCAAAGTGGATGCATTCAACTTTGTAAGGCAACTGAAAGGTAGCTGGATTGAGGCCAAGGGCAGGCTCTGTGCGGAGCATGCTCTGAATAGCAGAGCTGTGTACATGGTATGGGCAACGGTGGAGGAGGTGAGTACGCTGTGGGGACAGAGTGCTCGTGACAAAGACATGCCTCCCGTCCGGGTTGAGGACTCGAAAGAAAAATGAGTGACGTACCACAATTCATCACAAAACTCTGCATGCAACATCACATGAGACGAACGAAGAGTGACTGTGCCAATGCCATGAGATAGTAGAACGTCCATGCTCATGCGGTCAAGAGCCGTGACGGACAGAAGGCTGAGCTCAAGGCCAGGCACATGCAACACATAAGTGATGTAGACATTGCCAGACGGACCCCGAAAACGGATAATACCAACACCACAAACAAGAAGTAACTGAACTGATCCAGTCCCAACACCCTGGACATTGCCAACTGAGCCAAGCACATTGAACGCTTGATGAGAAGACATGATGTGATGCGTAGCGCCAGAGTTGATGATCGAGGTACCATCAGGGTCGTGGACAAATGCGATAACATTGCAGTGAGCGACCCAACATGACGCATGCAATGGGACCTGTGCATGAGACTAAGATGCAAAACATGTCTGCCAATCATCAAGCAAGGAAACATCATACAAGAGGGGAGTAGGAACACAACTCTCATCCATAGGGAGATCGCCGTGGAGAGTAGTCTCAGTCTAACAACTGTCTGTAACCTCATGACTAGAAGAAGCTTAAATCGTACTTCCCAAGAGCTGACAAGGAGGGATGCCGAGGAAGTGTGCAATGAACTGCTCTCGCTGGCGATTACGAGCAAAGGACCCGGGAGTCTGGAGGTAGTGTGGTGTGGCCATGACGGAGTGAGGAGCTGAGGTGTAGCTGATCTGCGACGGTGGAGGTGACCACCTTGGATACGCAGTCCATGTAGTAACAGGTCCGACAGAAGGTATGAAAGGAGTCAGGGATGTAGTCATGACTGCTGCAGTGCCGTTGGAGGAGACTGCTACTGATGAAGTAGAGGACACACCAACAGGAGAGGCGGTGGTAGCTGCAGCGGTACCTAGGTGCTGCTTATGCTCACGACGCATAATGCTGATGACACGAGACTTGTCAGTGGGTAGTGGGCACGTGTACTAGCCATGACCCGGCTTGCCACAATTGTGGTAGAAAAAAGAGCAACTATGAGAGGAGCTGTTGTTGTACAGTTGCTGGGTCTTATCCATCCCCTTCTTCCCATGTCTCCCCTTGCGACGACCAGTACCACGCGTGGCTCCTGTGGCACCAGGAGTCCCAGCCGACGAAGACTAACGAGAGGCAGAGCAGACTGCTGCTAATGCCTCTTTGTCTCCACGCTGCAGGCACGTGTCCTGAATCCCCTCCTCCCAGTCCAAGAACCGGGAATGAAACGAGGAAATCAAAGTGCCCTGGGATGCCATGCTCTCCAAAATATTGAGGTCAAAGTCGATGAGGATCTTCGCGTAGCCGGGAGTTGCGCCGTTCTTGATGGTGAGGAGAACGGCTAGCGGAGGCGGACCGGCCTTGCCGAGGCAACGGAGAAGATCCTGTGCGCAATGCCAATAGGTGGTGACAAACTAGGAGTCACCCATTTTAAGGTCATTAAAGCTTGTCACAAGGAGACTGACGATGACCTGGCCAGAAGTAGGGTAGGGATGTGTGAGGGTACTCTAGGCCTCATGGGGGTCAGGGTCGGTGCCATTAGTAGGATTGCAGATGAAGTGCTCAAGGTAAGTGCAATCACTCTGTGGTACGGCAAGGACAAGGACCCTAGCTGCACGGCCTGTGTCAAAAAACTGCTCAGGGATGGAGGAGCCGCACTTCACGGTGTAGTAGGGCAAGAGACCCTCACCATGATCCCATAGGTGAAACTATAGCTCCCACAATGCAAACTTTCCAACCTCAAGGTGGGGAGGTGGTATACCAAAATCCTTTGGCCTGCATTGAAGACTAGCTGCAGTGCCTAAAGACCCTATGGCACTGGAGACGGATAGTTGTTGGTGCGGCTGGGCTACGGTCTGGGCTGCGGCAGAGACTCTGGGACCAGGCTGACCATGAAGAGACGGCTGGATGGGTGTGGCTGTTTGAATCGACTGTAAGGTGGCTAAGAGTGTCCGCAAGTCATCAACCTGTTGCTGAAGAGTGGCGATTGGGTCAATCAGTGGTGTCACTGTAGTAGAGGTGGACTACGTGGCACTAGCAATAGTGGGTCCGGCCACGGCATCGGGCGATGGACACTGCAACTAGTACTTGAGGGACAGAAAAACTTGTAGAAAATTCAGTAACTACTTTTTCAGACGAGTAATTTGAAGGAGACAATTTGATTTTTTTCTCAGAAATACCCTGCTAGTTCTTGGGTACCCCTTCTAGGAATTCACTGATGTACCCAATTTTTCTTCTGTGGTTGGTGGCTGTCAGCCCGTTGGAGCTACACAGACGCCTGCACAATTTCCATGTAGCTTTTGCGGTACCTCTCACCGCTACTGCTACTGCGAACGATGTCGGAGTTGCCGCGGAGCTGCTGTTTCTGCTACGCGCTGCTGTTGCTATCCCTGCTGCTAAGTGCTGCTATTGTGATCACCGTGAGCTACCACTGTGATTGCTGCTGCTTCCATTGTTGTTGTTGTTTGTTGTTTTTGTTGTTTTTGTTGTTGTTGTTGTTGTTGTTGTTGTTGTTGTTGTTGTTGTTGTTGTTGTTGTTGTTGTTGTTGTTGTTGTTGTTGTTGTTATTGTTGTTGTTGTTGTTGTTGCTGTTGTTGTTGTTTTTGTTGTTGTTGTTTTTGTTCTTTTTGTAGTCGTAGTAGTAGTAGTAGTAGTAGTAGTAGTAGTAGTAGTAGTAGTAGTAGTAGTAGTAGTAGTAGTAGTAGTAGTAGTAGTAGTAGTAGTAGTAGTAGTAGTAGTAGTAGTAGTTGTTATTGTTGTTGTTGTTGTTGTTGTTGTTGTTGTTGCTGTTGTTGTTGTTGTTGTTGTTGTTGTTGTG
>SZWC01004783.1:94927-105128 GCA_023375785.1 Penium margaritaceum | reverse complement strand
TGATGATGATGTTGTTGTTGTTGTTGTTGTTGTTGTTGTCGTTGTTGTTGTTGTTGTTGTTGTTGTTGTTTTTGTTGTTGTTGTTGTTGTTGTTGTTGTTGCTGTTGTTGTTGTTGTTGTTGTTGTTGTTGTTGTCGTTGTTGTTGTTGCTGCTGCTGTTGCTGCTACTACCGCTGGTGTTTCTGCTGCTGTTGCCGCCGCTGCTGCCGTGGCTGCTATTGTTGCGCTGCTGCAGCGGTTGCTACGTGCTGCTCCAGCTGCCACGCGGCTGGTGCATGCTGTGCCAGCGGCCACATTGGTGTTGTTTTTGCTGTTGCTGGTGCTGCTGGGCTGCTGCTAATGCTGCTCCTGCTGCCTCGCTGCTGCTGCTCATGCTGTGTGGCAGGCAGCGAGCGAGGAGGAGCGTAAGCCTGTATGTTTTTCTTCTCTTTTTTCCTGGATCTCCGGTTTCCGGGTCTGGCAGGGTTGATTCCACAGCTGCAGACGTGGCTGTACCTGGCAGGAAGGGTACGCCGGGTACGGAGAGATGAGGAGGTGGAGAAAAAACAGGGAAGTAGCTGGGATACTTCCCTGCTGCATGGCGGTGCCGTCTCCACAAATTCATGTGGAAGTAGGGTGTTTTGTGTTTGATGGTGGAAGGATGGTCGATAAAGTTCCTAAAACTGGGTACATGCGTCTTGCTTCCGAAAGAAAATGACGTAACTCTCTTTACCCACCAATGTGACATAATTCTCTTGAGTGTCGACCTGTCCAACCATCCACTTTCCTCATGGATGATACTGATTACATGTTTTTTAAACAAGTGACCACATTCCTCACAAAACACTCATACCAACTAATCGTGATTGCGGTGCCCACTAATGAAAAATCGTGAACAGATTTCCAGTATCACATTCATGTTATTACAAAAGTGGACTTTGTAGACACAATGTTTTCCAACTCAGTGAATAACTTCCACGTTCTATTTGCGTATGAGTTGCATGGTATGTCTGTGCAAACAAGACAAGTGAAATGTTACAAGTGCAAGTGCAATGTTTTGGCTAATGTTCAGGTGTCAGGACCCAAAGTTGACAAGTCTTAGAGAAATGGCTCCATTAGTTTTGCTGTCTGTGGGTGTATAATATGGAGGGTAGATTTTTGGGTCTGTGCCCATTGTCATCTTCATGAAAAGACGACATCCGGTTGGCGGTGTGTGTGCAATACAAAGAATGCACGTGTGTTGTTGAGAAGTCACGTTTTACGACAGCGAAGGGATATGCACCCTACGGAAGACAACGGTGTGGGTGCCACATGCGTGCCATGATGGCAGAGAATGGGTGTTAGGTGCCACAGCGGGCATCTCGGTCCCATGCATTCAACAAAGGTCACCAGCACAGGTGTTTGGATGTGATTGAACAGACAGATGATTTTATTATTGTCTCAATGATTCCAATGCACATGCTATTAGCCAAATCACGGGACATTTGTCCTACTTCACCATGTTGCGTGACATGGTCAACCGCAGTATTTCCGTCATGGTCTCACAGACCTGTTCCATCACGGTTGTTTAGTTCACCGTGCATACCATTCACAACTCATGGTAAAGATGTCGGCTCACTTAGGATCTGGCCTCCCTCCCGGTGCTGTTGTTCACCATGGCGCTTGGGCTCGTTCAACTATGGTAAGTGGGTATGATGGTGACTGTTCGGAGGTGGGTATGATGTATGCTTACATGCATGTCGTACTATGCTGCACCCAGTGGGGGTTCAATGGATCCCCCATTGTTTTGCTTCAATGTATTTCCCAAAACGACCATCTCCGTCTTCAATAAGGAGGAGGAACCCCGTATGTCCCAGGGGTACATGAACGAGTTTGTCCTTGATGAGAACGAGGAGGTCAGCTCCATTGAGCACCTCCAGGTTGAAGATCGGCTCATACCACGCTCTACTGAGCGTAAAGAACACTGTCCGATGAGGATGAACAGGGACTCACCCATCAGGCCATTCCGCCCCATAGATGTAGGTGCATTGCTATCGTAGAAATCGCCGTGGCGTCTGTTATGACTGGATTGGACCTGCTTCTCCATGCAAGTATGCTACCTTGGTGTCTTTTCAGAGGATGTTGTAATGTTTTTCTGCTGCTCGCTTGCACTTGTAAACGTTATTGGTTTTTCCCTCCATTGCAGGATCTTCTGATGATGAGTGAACCCCTCCATCACCGGACTCCCAGATTTCCATGGTTGAGAAGGGCACCAAGCCCAAGAAGCATCCTAGGAAGGACGTGCCAGCCAAATTCCCTGGCAGAGATACCTGAAAAGACATGAAAGCATGTTGTGAGGTGGTGCATGATTATGTTGTCTCTGCATACATGGGTGTGAGCCTTTTTTTAAGCAAGTCGATCTGTCTGGAGGCCAGGTGTTCGCAATGGAGGCAGGCGGGATGAGTGTGGCAGCTAAAGGCGCGATGGGCGAGGAAGACGGGGAATGTGAATATCATGTTTTTCAAGGAAGGCCACACGTGCAACAAAACCTGTGCGACAGTTGACGCATGGAGCAAGGCTGCGTGGGTTTTAAGTCATGTAAAGTCCACTTTGGCCAAGGAGCCATGTACTTCCTCCAAAGCTCTTTGGAAAATTGTGGAAGTGTGCATGGAGGAGCGTTCTGTATACCAAGTAATTCACCGGGAAAAAAAGAACGTTCTAGTCAAGCTCATGGGTGAGAAAAGCAACTCGTGGGTCCTGTTCTTGGCCTATTTTTCTGTTGTAAGTCTATTTACACTTTCCCCCCTCGTCCACTTGTCTGCATACAACACAATGTTACATACGGCATTCTGTCATGGTGTTGCTGGTGATATGTAGTCGAAGAAGGTTGATCTCACACCAAGGCCTACACGAAGCAAGATTGTGACCACCTTTTTTGTCAAGCATTTGTGGCCACGGGTGCCCATAGCTCCACACTGAGATACATCTGATGCAGATGGCCTGGCGCAGGACATATAGGTCATCCATGAAGGGCGTCAACCTTTGAGAGCTGCAGTATTGGCAGCGTAGGTGGGATCAGTCGGGGATCAAGTGTGGCTGCAGTCAACAATGCTCAAAATGCATGGACCGAGTCACTCGGCACAAGTTGGACCGCATCTTCTCCAACTGCTGGCAGAAGGGAGAGCCCCACGCTTCTGCAGAAACCTGCCTGCACTCTCTGCGTCTACTGTCGATGCAGCCTGTGCACATGAACCTGCCAAAAACAACAACAGTCGTGAGCTTGAAGATGTCAAGCTTGTTGCAGGTGCTGCCACACTGGAAACAGGCCCCGGTGGTGCAAGTGGTGGTGCAAGAGGCGGTGCAAGCGGTGGTGCAAGTGGTGGTGCAGGCGGTGGTGCAAGCGGTGGTGCAGGCGGTGGTGCAAGCGGTGGTGCAGGCGGTGGTGCAAGCGGTAGTGCAGGCTGTGGTGCAAGCGGTGGTGCAAGCGGTGGTGCAAGCGGTGCTGTAGGCTGTGGTGCAAGAAGTGCTGCAGGCACTGGTGCAGGTGGTGCTTGAGTGTGTAGCAGGCGGTTGTGCAGGTGGTGCTGCTGGAGAGGATGGAGGTAGTTGTGCTCAGGCGGTTGGAGCCATGGCATCAGAGGTGGAAAATCCTGGCAATGCCGATGAAACCTCTGATTCACCATGGTGTGAGTCCTCAGAGGATGATGCAGATTGCACCAAGACGGAGTTGGAGGAAGAGGAATGACAGTCACTGGGAGAGGAGGAGGAGGAGGAGGAGTGGGATTCCTCCTCTGAAATGTTCAAAGAGGAGCGAGGGATGACCAAAGCACCACCGCTGTGGTTGAATAGAAGTTGGATGTGTACCACAGTAAGCAGGCCATGTTTTCAAGTTGTTTCATTCATGTTTGTTTTGCATTTTTCATCCACGTCTCCTAGGTCTCTTACTTGCACTCTGTTTGGATTATCTGCAAGTTGTACCAAGCAAGATTATCAGGGGTTCCATGAGAGGGAGTACAAGGCACAAGACTGGATGGAGGCAAGGGGTCAAACAACACGTGGCCCATTCTATGAGTCTGTGCACGATTCAAGAGAGAGCACTGCAACTAGCCACACTTAGTGTGCAAGATGTCGAGGAAACACTGGCGAGATCACTCATGACCAATCCATGTTGTGGGTTTTGTGCATCACCTTCTGGGGATGAGTTAATTGATGCTTTGTGTGAGTTTTCTAGTGCTTTAGAAAGTTCTGCATGGGAGATTACCTACTATGTGCACGTCGGACCCATGTACATACATGTGGATTAGCCATGGGTACTTGACTCCACTCTAATTTTGATTGAAACAACGACTGTGGTCTAATGTGTTCTCCACTGTACTTGTGTTGTAAGGTGAAGATAGACTACTTCACTGTTGTTCATCAATGCACAAAACGTTGTATATGATTATTGTTAGACAACACTGCATGCTGAATCTGCAGAAGTGAAACAAATCCATGCTGTTCTCTTATGTGCAGTAGAAACAAGTTGTAAATACATGGATGATGTTAGCGTTGACACAGTGAACCTTCCTAATGCATGAGAATGCTGCAGTGTGTGATTTGGGCCACATACAGGATACTTACATGAAAGTGGATACTACTGGCAACTATGTAGCAAACAAATGATTGTGTACCAAAGTATGACATTAGAGGAAGCCTGAATCACACCGGCAATCTCCAGGTTACAATCAAAGTAACATTGGTACAGATCATACACGAGGGGATGGACACAGATAATAGGGTCAGTCATCATGAATGTGAGCTAATGATTTGGGCTTGACAAAGTGGGTAACTTGAAAAAAAAGCAAGAGCAACAACTATAAATTGTCCACCACACTTAGTGGAGGGCTAGAGTTTCAAGTGCATGGCTGCCACAGGCCAGGGGCGTTAGGTGGAAGACAAGAGGGTATGCGAATTCCAAGTATCCAGCACATGGTCTTGGGTTTTCATGGGTCCTTTGCCAATGTGAGGATGCACTCTATTGCCATGCTCATGTCCCAAGGAGCTTTGATCGTAGCCCATGAGTCCATTGCCAGCCAAGGAGAGAGTGCTTCTGGGATGGGGTTGGTTTGTTTGCCTCCCCACGCCCCAAGTTTATCCCAACCCATATCCCAGGTAACGTCCTTCCATGAGATGACGTTGGTGTTGGTATGACCGTTAGCTAGTCCATTGGGTGGGTCCTCATAGTTTCCATTAAGAGAACGCGATGGTCATCCGGGGCCATGGTCCGACTATTGAATTTCTATGGGTAGGGAGACATTAGTGACGTTAACCTGTGGCCTTTTGTACGTACAGTTGGTACAAAGTACACATGTCCAGGAGGTTTGCTTGATGCACTACAGACTAAGTGGCTTGGACCACATCCATGGCTGCCATGGTCATGAATAGTTGGAGGGTCTCGTACTTGGGAAGGGCATGTTCAAGGTCCATAACATCTGCTCAGATGTCACTGGTTTTGTGGCCTCAGGCGGCTCATGGAAAATCAATGCCCTGTTGCGAGCTACATAACAATCCCATTCTTCATTCATAGGGTCAGTGTACAGAGTACCCCAACCATGATGTTCGACCCCATTCATCTGTCCATCGGTTGCCATGTTGTCCAAACCAGTGAGGGCGGGTCGATGATACGATAGTTGTCGTGAGTTGAACGAAGTTAAGAGTGGGAACAATTTGTGTACCCGGTACCATGCCCAACGACAGTGCGAACCGGCACATTACACCGGTTCGATAGTTAAACGGGTGCATCTTCAAGACTGAAATTTCAGGTTCAAACCATGCACATATGGTCGTTGTATGGGTCGTCATATGTTTTGAACATTGAATACAACCCGCGAGTCACAAGAGACAAGCGAGGTATTTGGCGGTTTGTGATTGGTTATGTAAGCCGTGGATTGGGGTATCCAACTCTAGAAAAAAGATGGCAAATTTTGGTCCAGTCAGCACATACTTGTGTGCGCTTGTATGGAGAAACGAACATGACATCAGCGCCTTTGAGTGGTCGTGAACATCTCTGCTACAACATGCTTGCGTGGCATGCCACGTAGCAGGATGGTGGTGCAATTTTGTAGTGAAGACAAATGTTCCAGCCTGGAGTCTGTTCTGCATGTTTCGCGTAGTCCATTCATGGCCCCCGCCTGCCTCCAAAGTGGGTATTGGAGTCATGTTGTGTAGTGTGGCCTCCGGATGTTTTTTTCATTTTTTTAAAAACATTGGACAGATTGCACACCGATTAAAAAGAGTGGAGAAATCATGGACCTCCCTCCCAAAAAGTGGGCCTCCGGGTCTTCTTCTCAGAAGAGTGGCTGATGTGTTGATTAAGTTCTAAATAGTGGGTAACCTGAGGAGGAATTTTTCAAAAGGTGGGCAAAAACATATTGGCCCCTTAGGAAAATCCACTGTTTTCTGGCCTGTGGGATTTTCTCGAAGAGTCCTGCCAGACGACTAGCAGAACCAAACCTTATGAGGCAGTAGACTTGTGTTACAAGTCTACTGTCCCGTGAATAAGAGTTTGCAACATTGCAGTCTGAATTATAGGCTTGGTCGGACCAGTTGTACTGTATGGGATTTGTGCAATTACTTGATTGCCGCAATCAGCCGTGGATGGTCTATGAGGTACTATCACCTGGTCTGTTTTTTCCTATTAGCAATGTCAAATCAACAAACTCTCCAGAAAATGGAGGGTTTACAATGCTCTATATGGAGAGGGAGTTGTTATGATACACAAGTCCATGTACTGGTCACTGACGGTTTTCAGTGCTTTCTGTAGAGAAATTTTCCTGCTATCTTTCTCTGTCCAAGCATTCAAACTTGAGCTCGCTTGCTAGATGCATACAGTTCACGCAGGAAATTTCAGATTTTTTGAACAAACGTAACCAAATCCCCCTAAACCAAATCTAGAAGGATCCAGACAAATCGTGTTTTGAGTCTCTGTGAGCATATGCAGGCGTGTGTTTTCCGTGTGTTGTTTTGCCTTTGTTTTGTGTGTTCAAAGCTTATGTAAGTCGTTTTTTTTGCCTTTTCTTTTGTGTTTCTGTGTTTGTGTGTTTTCATGCGCACGTAAGCAAATGTTTTGCTGTGCACATAAATGCCGGAAACTCAATGGGATGAACTGCTTTTCCAAACACTCAACTTCTTTTGCAGGAATATCTCTTACAACAACATAACAGTAAGCATTCCAGTAGGCATCTCAGATCTGTCATCACTTACCTTCCTTTACGTCTAAGCTTCTGTCATGTGAAGAACCTACTTTCATGCATTAAAGATAGTACCTGTCAATTTTTTCCAGAATGAGGAATGGTCAGATCACGGGGCTTTGTGGATTTCCTCAAGACAGAATTGGGTGGATAAAAAAGGAGGACATCATGAGCCTTTCCAGATCTTTCATGTTCATTGGAACTGTTTCAAAGGAATTCTAGTTCTGGATGTGAGGAGGGAAGAGGCCTGTCCTGGTCAAGGCTCTGAATTTTGATCTCTATCTGATCCTCTCTAATACAACAACATGAAATTCTGTTCTGATCTGAATCCAATCCAAACTGGTGTCCCATTGCACTCAGAAATTCTTTGACCACATTCAGTTTCTTTGGTCTTATGAGTGGATCAGTGCTTTAGGCGTCAGATCACTCTTCAGATTCTTGAGTCTTCAGATGGGGTTGGATTGGATATCACACATTGTGAACCAGCACTGGGGGATCACTTGTAAATTGCAGCAGAAGTAAGTTTTAAAAAATGAACTTTACATGATTGCATGTACTTAATGGCACATGTGAACTGTATGCATGCTTCTGTGCATGCTATGCCACTTGAACAGAGGCGTATATTCTGCCTAAATTACTGGAACAATTCCATGTGAGACAGGCTCACTCACCAAGATACAGACTCTGTGATTATGAATTTGGGCTTTCGGTCATCCAGATTCCTCTCAGCTTGCTTTTTGGTCAGAGGAAATGGCCACAGCTATTCTGGATGGTTCCCTTCATGGTCACCCATAATCACTCTTCTTTTAAGGATCAGTCTTTCATTCCCAAGACAGCGTAGCCACTGCAGTATGCCTCAAAGGAGTAACCTATGCAAATTTCATGTGAATTGTCTGCACCAGGCTGGGAATAAGAATTTCTTTGTCTTCTTTCAGCCCACGCACAGTAGTACACCACAGAGGAAAGAACCCAGACAGCATCCTGCACAGGCCAAGCTGAATAGTTGTTTCTTGAGAAAATTTTCTTGCTCACCCAGTAGAAAGGCTCGAATTCCTTTCTTGTGGTTGGCAGCATGCTGTGGGTATCCTCCCTTTGCAAAAAAGAAGCCCTTTCTTTACCAATGTCTTCCAAAATGGATTGCAAGACCCACTCAGCATTATCTCCCTCAATGAAGACTGGCTTCCCCTTTTCATGCAGCACGCAACCTGCCATGGAAGTCTGCATGCTTGCTTCTCATCGGGCCTGGAGGCTCGGTACACAATTTATTGATTTAGGTGGAGCCTCTTTGACAAAGTGTGGTAAGGGCACATGCTGTTGTTGCTGGCTGTTGACACTGTCCAAGACGTCCTTTGATCTGCAATCTGATGACCATCAATTTTGTCTTTCTTTTTCTTCTATTTTCCTTTTCTTATTCTTCTTCTTTTCCTTTCTCCAAAATCTTGACACAAATTCTACTCAAAATTGCCATGAAAAAAAGGAATGCTGAAATCTTCCTGAATATCCTTGTTTGCTTCTATACCCACATAATGTCACTTTACACATGCCTTACACAAAACGCTTTTTTCTGCAGAATTTTTAACTGCAATCAGCTTGAAGGAAGCATTCCACAGTCTCTTGAAGCCCTGCAAGCCCTCACAGCACTGTAAGTGACCAATCTATGCATTGATGTGAAAGAATGTGTAGAAACAGGTCCTGAAAAAGATGTACACAAAGGACTGGAAAGTTCCTTGTGAAAGAAGAATAACAAACCAGAATCCTTGGCTGAGCAGAGTGCGTCAATTTTTCCCCCTCATGAACATCCTTTTCTAAAGGCTCTAAAATCTTAATGTCTAGAATGTGTACCCTAGATTGCTTTCCCAGGTGCCAATGGGGTACAAAGTGAAAGGAATGTCATGTATAAAGCCATCATAGTCTAATTTCTGGTTGACTCTGTGGCTGGCAACATGAGTTATGATCCCAGTAAGGTTGACATTTTTTTAGAGGTGGTAGCTCTATCCATGTGTAGATGTACATATTCATATTCCAGGGTCTTCCTATACTCTGTGGAATGATTTTTGTTGCATGGTGGTCCACATATTCCTCATTATCACTCTTTGAGATGAAGTCGGATTTATGAAAAATGGCTGACCGAAACCGTTCCCGCCTCTCTGAGCTCCCTTACAAACCTGCAGAGGCTGCGAGAAACTAGACTAGACACTTCACGCTTATACATCAAATTCATGTTGATTTCACCAAAGATCATTGTGCCTCAGGATTTATTTAATAAAGGAGAAGTAATTATGCAAGTAGATCCACCAGGAGTTATGGTTAATCACCCTAAACTCATACACTTGACTATTGGTGTATCAAAAACTGTATTCCTATGTACTACCCTTCTTCAGAAATAATCAACATCAATTCATGTCTCTAGGGCCCGGATATGCATTCCTTGTATAAGGTTCTAGTTATCATGGATTTTATGTACTATGTACTACTTTTTGTAAGAGTTTCATGTTCACTAGTATGTTCACTTCCCAAGAAACTTGTCAATACACAGTTTCAGGGGTGAGGTGATTGGTCATACAGAAAGCTAAAGTCCACCAGTGGACTTTAGCTTTCTGTCATTTTTTGATATAGCTTCAATGCCTCCAACACACGCATGCATGTATGCACACACATTCACCTAGCACCCATGCATATCCATGTACACAAGGCTGCAAGGATGCATACATGCATGCATGTGCACATGGATACATATAGGCACACACGCATGCAAATGCACATGCATGCACACAGACACACATGTCCACATGCACGGACACACCCACACATGCACAATTACATGATGTCATGCATGCGTACATGTATGCGTGCAAGCACGCATTCCTGTGAACATGCATGCATGCCAACATGCATGTACACACACACACACACACACACACACACACACACACACACACACACACACACACCCACAAACAAACACCCACATGTGCAAACGTGCATGTGCGTGTGTGAAGGAACACATGTAGAGA
>SZWC01004783.1:50894-65574 GCA_023375785.1 Penium margaritaceum | reverse complement strand
TGGCTTTTTTGGAGCTGTTTTGGGCCCTTGCAATTGTCTTCGAACACGGTTTTGTTCCTTGCCGGATCAGGCTGCTCCACATTACGTCACGTCATGTCATTTTCTCTCATGTGGTGTAATGTCCTCTCAGATGTTTTTTGTGCTGTATCATGCTTCTTGTTTTATCATTCCATCGCGTCATGTGTTGCAATGTTGTGTTTTGCTGTGTTATCTGGATTTAACTCATGTCATTTTTGTGTATTCAAATATATTCATGTTACATTGAGATCTCATAAATTAAGTTCTCTTATGTCTTTTGAATTTCTTCTTCAAATGAAAACTTGGAAAGTACCTACTCAGCCCCGTAAGACAACGCCACGGTTATAGACAACCAATTCCATGAAAAACATCTTTCATACATGACGCTATCTAGAGAAAGTTACAACACAACATTCTTTGACATTCCCTGTGCACATGGTGCATCTTAGCAGCGCTAGAAAGAATTCATTTCATTGTCAACGGAATCATGGACTATGGATTCTTGATGTTCAACAAAAAAACTGCAAAAAAAGAGCGGAAACATTGCTTTCCATGTTTTTCACATTCATATCTGACTTAGCATGCAACACCTCTCAAACAAGCTTTGGTTTCTTTGTCACAATCATGATTGGAAACAGGAAATCCTATTTGGTTATTCCATTATTCTCATAAGTATGTGTTAAGAAATTGGGGCCGATTCCTTTTTGCCCACCTTTGAAAAATGTAATGCGTAGGTTATCCACCTTATGGGGACGCCCGGCAACTTGCTCGCGAGGCTGCCGACCAATGAGCTGCCTGATGGAAACTGGGGCAGCCCTCAGGGAGGTGATCAGGCTCACTAAGAGCCGCCTAGGCAGGAACAACTGTTTGTGAGAGGGAGTTGTAGGTTGCACAGACAGAAATTACGGAAGCGAATGTAGGTCTGCAGAGAACGCGAATGTCTGAATCGACTCTTGAGTGAGAAATTACATCGTCACAGCTTTCTAACAAGCCCTTATATGCCTCATTTGGCTAAGGGAGCACTGAGATCCACTCTGTCAAAGCTCACCCTCTAGCACACTCCTAGCCTAGCGGGATGAGCGGCAGTCACCTTGTCACACAAGAGAATTATGTCTTGCACGGCCTGCACTGCTAATAATCATGGACTGGTCCTTCCTTGAAGTCTCTTGGACGTCTTCCAGCCGTCTTTTCTCCTTGAAGGCCGCTCTCAGCAGTCCTGGCCAATAATCCTGCCGCCTTTTGAGCTCAAAGTGCTCAGGTCGTCACTTGAACCCGACCCATGATCTCCAAACTTTGGAAATCCATATCTCACTCAAACGGACTCCAAATCGAGTTCCGTAAAGTGCGTTAGAACCTGTCAAACATCCTCTATGAAACTGTCATGCCAGATGATTTTTATCGAGCAACCTTTTTTTGTCACTTTCTGGCACCCCATATTCATCATTCTCCCACTTTGCGAGAATAAAAATCACACAAGTCTGCATTGTCCCCTCAACTGCTGAAAGCGGTGCGCTGCCAGCGGCTTGGTCAGGAAGTCTGCCAACATCATGCTTGAAGGGCAGAACTTGATCTGCACCACCTGCTTCGCCACGAGCTCGCGGATGAAGTGGTACCGCAGGTCGATGTGCTTGGTGCGGGCGTGAAACTCGGCGTTCTTGGTCAAAGCAATGGCGCTCATGTTGTCACAGTAGATGGTGGTCGCTGTGGTCTGCTTCTGTCCAAGGCTTGCCAGCAGCTCACGCAGCCACATGGCTTCCTTTGCTGCTTCACTCAGGGCGATGTACTCTGCTTCGGTGGAGGAGAGGGCGACGCACTCTTGCTTCTTGCTCCTCCAACTGATTGCACCTCCCCCGAGCACAAACACAAACCCACTGGTTGACCTCCTTGTGTCCAGGTCACCTCCCCAATCTGCGACACTATAGCCGATGAGGATGGGATTGTTGTTGCCGTTGAAGGTGAGCCAAAGGTTGCTGCTGCTGTCGAGGTAGCGCAGCACGCGCTTGACCGCCTCCCAATGCGGCACGCCCGGATTCGCGCAGAACTTTCTTAACACTCCCACTG
Organism: Penium margaritaceum; assembly: GCA_023375785.1. Taxonomy (NCBI): domain Eukaryota; kingdom Viridiplantae; phylum Streptophyta; class Zygnematophyceae; order Desmidiales; family Peniaceae; genus Penium; species Penium margaritaceum. The sequence continues at coordinate 63,495 of SZWC01004783.1, read as the reverse complement.
CTTGGCTGATGTCGAGGCGCGTGCCAACTGCTGCATACATGAGGCTTCCAACTGCTGCTTGGTACGGCACTGCTTCCATGCGGCCGCTCTCTTGCATGCCACGGGGAGTCTGCGTCATGCTCAACTTCGCTCCCACTTCCAGTGGTGTTGTTGCTTTGCGCGCTCCTGCCATGTTGCAGTGCTTGATGATGTCGCTCACGTACGTGCTCTGCGACAACTCCAAATTCTGCTGCTGCCGGTCACGCTTGACCTGAAGGCCAAGGTAGTAACTGAGCTCTCCCATGTCTTTCATGTCAAACCTGGCAGCAAGGGATTGCTTCACATCGTCCAAAAGAGACTTCGAGTCAGATGCAATGAGCAGATCATCAACAAAGAGCAAGATGATGATCTGGTTTTCCTCTTGTGTGCGCCCATAGACAGCATGGTCTGCTTCACTGCGCACAAAGCCAAGGCCAGCTAGCTGCTCATCCATCTTGTGGTACCATGCTCGTGGTGCTTGCTTCAGGCCGTAGAGGGCCTTCACAAGCTTGCACACCAAATCCGCCTTTCCCTCCACCACATACCCCTCCGGCTGCTCCATGTACACATCCTCCTCGAGGTCACCATTCAGAAATGCACAAGTCACATCCATTTGGTGCACCTCCCAGTCCATAGCTGCAGCAAGAGCGAGGATCGCTCGGATGGATGGGAACTTCGCGACAGGTGCAAATGTCTCATTGTAATCCACACCCTCAATCTGCGCATACGCCTTTGCAACCAGCCGTGCTTTGTACCTGAGCACCTTACCATCCGCACCACGCTTGCGCCTGAAGATCCACCGGCATCCGATCACCCGGCTGCCGCGTGGAGCCTCCTCGAGAGTCCAGGTGCCGTTCTTCATGAGCGCACCATACTCCTCATCTGCTGCGACACGCCAATCTGCCGCCTCGGCGCTGTGCATGGCTTCAGCGAATGTGGCTGGCTCATCAGTGACTGTGAGGAAGAGAAGCTCGAGGTCAGACGACTCCGTTGGTGGTGGAACGGTGCACAGGTTCACCAGCTCCTCCAACGGCCTCTGTTTGCTTGCGAGGCGCTCGGATCGCCTCAGCGGCTCCCCACTGTCCTTTGCACCTTTGTTGAGACGTGCGGACCGTCGTGGCAGCTGCTGTGCGTTGCTTTGCTGCTCCTCCTCATCAGATTCCGCTGCCGGCTCCTTCTCCTTCTCAGCTCCCTCCACCTCCTTGTCGTTGCCGCTGTCACCGCCATCTTCCGCACCGCCCTCTTCTGCTACCGGTACTTCTCCCACTTCAGGTACAAGTGCGGGAGCAAGTGGAACAGCAGTCATAGGGCTCCAAGTCCAGCCCTTCACGTCCTCTTGAAAGACGACGTCGCGGCTGCGGATGATCTTGCGAGCAGCGAGGTTGTANAGGTCAGACGACTCCGTTGGTGGTGGAACGGTGCACAGGTTCACCAGCTCCTCCAACGGCCTCTGTTTGCTTGCGAGGCGCTCGGATCGCCTCAGCGGCTCCCCACTGTCCTTTGCACCTTTGTTGAGACGTGCGGACCGTCGTGGCAGCTGCTGTGCGTTGCTTTGCTGCTCCTCCTCATCAGATTCCGCTGCCGGCTCCTTCTCCTTCTCAGCTCCCTCCACCTCCTTGTCGTTGCCGCTGTCACCGCCATCTTCCGCACCGCCCTCTTCTGCTACCGGTACTTCTCCCACTTCAGGTACAAGTGCGGGAGCAAGTGGAACAGCAGTCATAGGGCTCCAAGTCCAGCCCTTCACGTCCTCTTGAAAGACGACGTCGTGGCTGCGGATGATCTTGCGAGCAGCGAGGTTGTAGAGGCGGTATCCTATGGTGTCGTAGCCGAGGAAGGCGGCCTTCACCGATTTTGCGTCCAGCTTGTTACGGCTGCCGGCGGGCACGTGCACGAATGCGCCACACCCGAAGGCTTTCAGGTGTGACACTGTTGGCTTGCGTTCTGTCCACGCCTCCTCCGGTGTCATCAGCGGCACCGCGCGCGTGGGACTCCGGTTTTTCAGGTACACGGCAGTGTTGACCGCTTCCGCCCAGAAGGTTGGCGAGAGCTCCGCGTCTTGGAGCATGCTACGAACACGCTCCATGAGTGTGCGGTTCGCGCGTTTAGCCATGCCGTTCAGCTGCGGTGTTCCAGGTAGGGTGACCTCGTGCTTGATCCCGCGACGCTTGAGGAAGGTGCGGAACTCGTTGGAGAGGTACTGTCCTCCACCATCAGTGCGAAGCACTTTCAACCGCCTGCCACTCTCATTCTGTGCAGCAGCAATCCACACCTTGAAAGCATCAAAGCACTCATCCTTTCCAGCTAGGAATGACACCCACGTCTTCCTCGACTTGTCATCAATGAACGTGACAAAGTACAACTTGCCGGACAAGGACTGTGATGGCATGGGACCACACAAATCAGAGTGAACGAGTGAGAGAAGCTCAGTCGCGCCCTTCCCTTCCCGTGTGAAAGGAGAGCGGACTTGCTTCCCTTCGATGCAGCTCTCACAAGCCGATGCTCCAGGCTGCTTCATCCCCTTGAGCTCCAGGCCGCGGACCATCTGTTGCATGGAGATGATGGCGCCAAAGCCGAGGTGACCGAGCCGGCGGTGCCACAGGACGATGTCGTGTTTTCCCTCTCTCGCTGCGAACGCTGAGTCGGCTTCCTTCTCCGATGCCACATAGAGGCGGTAAAGACCTTCCTCCTTGTCCGCTTTTGCAAGCACACGCCCCGCACTTGCAGAGATGGTGCAACCACCATTCTCGAAGTAAACCTGCATGCCTTCAGAGATGAGAGATGAGACAGAGAGGAGGTTAGCTGCCGGCCCCGAAACATGGAGCACCCCCTTCACACGACGTTCCACGTGCTTGCCCTCAACGGAAGCACAAAACACAATCTCACCCTCCCCAACCACCATTTGCACATGGTTATCCCCCATGTACACCCGACGAGGCTCAATGACGGTGTAGACAACGAACCACTCCCGGCGACACGTCATGTGCCGTGTGGCTCCCGAGTCGATGATCCAGAACAGGGCGGTGGTGTCGGAGACGTGTAGGACCCGGATGGTGGTCACAAATCCACTCTCCCAATCTTCTGTGTTCGCGGAAGCGTCGGACTGTTTTCCTGCTCCCACTCTAGCCGCAAGGTCCGCCTTCTTCTTCCGGCATTCGCGCGCCCAATGGCCCGGCTTCTTGCAGTAGTGGCAGTTCCCCTTCTTCTTTCCTCCTCCGCCGTTGCTCCTGGTTGGTGTAGCACCGTCCCCATGACCAAAGTTGGTGATGAGAGTGACGTCCAGTCCGCTTCCGCCCTCTTCTCCCTTGCGCCGCTCCTCCTCAAATAGCATGCTCTCCTCCACATCATCGAGGGAGAGCTTGTCGCCACGCTGGTCCAGGGCAACAATGAGAGGAGTGTAGTTGCTAGGAAGACCAGAAAGGATGGTTAGCATGAGCACACGCTCCTTGACAGGGTCCTCAATCGCAGCAAGCTGGTCAGAGAGAGACTTCACCATGTTGATGTAGTCAATCATGGATCCGGACTCATCCATCTTCACAGTGTGAAAGCGACGACGCAGCTGCATATTCATGAGGATTGAATTGGAAGCATAAGTGGACTCAAGCTTTTTCCAAACCTCCTTTGGCGTGAGGATGCCACAGACGAGGAGTTGCTGCCGTTCGGCGAGGTGGAGGTAGATGGTGGCGAGGGCGCGGTCACGCTTCTCGCGGTAGGTACGGGCCTCGACAGGGGAGAGGGAGCTTTCTGCTGGTTCCTTCTCCTTCTCATCCACCTGGCTCCAGAGACCCTTCTCCATGAGCACCATCTTCATGTTGTTGCTCCAGTTGAAGAAGTTCTTACCTTCGAACTTGGCGATGTTGACGCCGGCCACCACAGAAGCGGATGTCGCCATGGTAGTGCAACGTTCTGTCCACAAACGGCTCTCTCACACAACAGGGTGCAAGGAATGCCTCAAGGATGAGACAAAGCCTTGTTCTAGCTCTGATACCACTGATGGAAACTGGGGCAGCCCTCAGGGAGGTGATCAGGCTCACTAAGAGCCGCCTAGGCAGGAACAACTGTTTGTGAGAGGGAGTTGTAGGTTGCACAGACAGAAACTACGGAAGCAAATGAATGTCTGCAGAGAACGCGAATGTCAAAATCGACTCTTGAGTGAGAAATTACATCGTCACAGCTTTCTAATAAGCCCTTATATGCCTCATTTGGCTAAGGGAGCACTGAGATCCACTCTGTCAAAGCTCACCCTCTAGCACACTCCTAGCCTAGCGGGATGAGCGGCAATCACCTTGTCACACAAGAGAATTATGTCTTGCACGGCCTGCACTGCTAATAATCATGGACTGGTCCTTCCTTAAAGTCTCTTGGACGTCTTCCAGCCGTCTTTTCTCCTTGAAGGCCGCTCTCAGCAGTCCTGGCCAATAATCCTGCCGCCTTTTGAGCTCAAAGTGCTCAAGTCGTTACTTGAACCCGACACATGATCTCCAAACTTTGGAAATCCATATCTCACTCAAACGGACTCCAAATCGAGTTCCATAAAGTGCGTTAGAACCTGTCAAACATCCTCTATGAAACTGTCATGCCAGATGATTTTTATCGAGCAACCTATTTTTGTCACTTTCTGGCACTCTCATATCCATCACTGCCCCCCCCCTCTTTTGCTCTTCATCAGTCACGTGACCTATTTGTGCCATCTTCCATTCGGTGGCAGAAGTACTGGTCGCGCAAGCATACTTCAATGCGTTTGTCTGTGGACGGACTGTACGATGCAGAGTTTCCATTTTGTAAACATGATATCAAACATATACTTTTAAAGAAGCCCCCTTCCATGAGTAATGGTTAGTCATCAAAATTTCACACACTTGATGATCAGTGTGTGAAACAGTGTACTTTTTCATCCAAACACTTTTTACAAGATATCCATATGAATGCATGCCAGCAAAGCCTTGATTTACATTCATTTTAAACAATGAAAACTATAGTGGGATTTTTGTGATGTTTAGTAGTTTCTACAAACATTCCATGTTCACTAGTTTCTTTACTTCTCAAGACACTTGTTGACACAGTTTGACGGGTGAGGCAATTGGTCATACATGCATTCCATAGTCATCAGAAAAGGTCAGCCATAAAAAAGTAAATTGAATGAGGTTCCCATTCATACACACACAATGAAGACTCTACACGTAAAAAAACAAGAACACAAGCGAACTTTAGTGTTTATAGACAACATTAATCTTATACCCACTTTGGCAAAACCTGGACTGAAACACTGGGATTCTATTAATCTTTTCTCAAAAGTGGACATGGCATTCACGGTTCATCAGGGTTCACACATTTTGAGTACATTGTTCAATTTTTTAAAAAAGTGGGTACTTGGCCAGGCCCAGACTCAAACAGTGGATACAAGGGAATCATTCCATAAGAAATTTCAGATAATGCTACCATATCCTGACATTACAAAGTAATGCAGTCATATGTATTCATCTTCTCTTTGAAGAAAATGTTTCAACAGGTCCTAGAAAGAGAGTAACATTAGGAAAAACCTCATGAAATGGCCATGTTAAGGTTGCATGGCATGTAGCAACAACATGTTGTTATTGCCAATGTTTTTTTACCTATTCACAAACCCTTGGATACAATAGATTTTTTCCTTTGCAAGAGGGTTTGCGAGGGGTTTGCATAAGGGCTTCATAATCTCCATGTGTTGAAAGGGGACATGCAGGGCCCCACCACCGTGAGGCCCAACACGTGCTTGCATAAAAATGAAACCGTAAATTCCAAATGTTGTTTGGGATAGGGTTTGAATGTCATTTTTGTGTTCAGGAGGGGGTGTATAGTTCTAAAGATAAAACTTTAGAACATAAGGTCATCATTTGATTATGATTATTGTCATTGGGAGAGGTCAACACACCCGGTTTTCCGTGCTTGACCAACAACGGGCGTCATCGAATGAGCATGTAAAATGGTCTTAACAAGAAAAACTTATGTTTCAACTCATTGATACAAGAGGTTCAACCCTTCTGCCACTGTGACATCTAGTCATATACTCCCATCTCTATTAGAGATACTGGGTAGATGCTTTTGTTTATGGGGGCACTTTGTACATTAGAGTCACAATTGTGTCTATAGAGCTGTATCTACATGGTATCACAGAAGTTCTTCCCGGTTTTCATGTAACTTTTGTGTTGAATAGTTCTGCTGTCAGAAAAAGGTTCATATGTAGGCAACTATAGAAAGCTAAAACCTATAAACCATTTTAGGAAAATCATCACATGTGGCCATATTGTGCCTACTACTCTGCAAAAAATAATCCATCTGCAAAACTCTTGGTGCTACCGCCAAGCGAGTAACAAGGGAAGATCAAACACTTTGTTGATATTGCATCCCACGTGGCATCCACATGATGAACCCATTTTTGTGTGATTTGTGATTTGTGTGAGCGGTTGGACACCCCCTTTGTGTTAGAAGGAAACTTGCCGGACCCGACATGTGCCATTGTAAAAATGAAACCCAAAACCTCAAACATAATCCGTGGTAGGTTTTCAACAAGGTTTACATGTAGAAAGCAAGGTTTTCTTGTCAAGAAAAGATACATCAGATGTAGGGGAATTTTTCTCGATGACGATCTAGAAATGACCCATTTTCCCCTCTTTTTTCTCAAATGAAAAATCCCCTCTCAGGATGTAGGTTTTTGTGTTTTGCATAGGAGGAGCTTTCGCAGAGCATGTAAAATGGTAACTCAAAACAACGGATTTGCACATTGGAAAAAAGAAGTCCAAGCTACGTGTCCTCTTTTTGCTCGGTCAGCCACCCATGACGCAATTGGAACTGGAAACGTGACGTGGCGGATCACTTCTGTTGTTGTTTCTACTTCGCAAATGAGGTTTACACTGCATTCTCATGGCTATTTGCATTTTCTATTAAGGGAAAACCTGTCAGAGGCGATGACCTAGCCAGAGGCCACCAATTTTTGGGACAAACGATGGAAATGAAGGTGTAATGCATGTTCTCAAACATTTCTAACATATCTGACATCCACTGATTGACATCCATCTTATTCGTTGGTGAATCTTGTCATAGTGATACTTTGACCTTAAGAGAGAAATTAGAGTTGTGGGCAGCCCTACCAATGCGCTTTTGAGGGGCCTTTATAGGAAACCACATTCACTAGATTATGTTATGGGAAGTTTTATTCAACAAAAACATGAAGGAAGAAAAAAACCCACAATTGAACGGATGTGAATGAATCCATGCAAACGTAGTAGGTGGAGGAATGAAAACATTTCTTTAACCAAAGTTAACAGCCAAAAACGCAAGTGAGCCAAGTATGATGTTCAGCCATTTAGGTGTGCCATTACTACCATGACAATCAGGGTTGAGCCTCATGTAGGTCAGAAATTCAAGGGGCTGAAAAATGGAAGGGAGTACGGATAGATGACATCTGTAAGAAGTCTAAACTGAACCAAAGAACATGAAATTGTAGAAATTCAAGTGAAAGTGACGAGCTTCATTGAGAGAATTCTCTAAATTCATGCACATCACACTTTGTATTGGAAACACTAACAACTGATTACATTCTAACCATCAAATTCCTTAAAATCAAGAAAGGAATATGAGCTTCAATGGTTTTCACCATGCTATGCAAACATTTTTTAGCCATTCATATGCCTCATGTTTTATGTACGTTGATGCCAAAGCCGACAGGAAGGCCCCATATGTGACCAACGAAACCACACAAAAGAAGAAAAAAAAATCTGAAGAGTGTTTTTGTTGGCTATTTTTGTGCATACTTGCTTAAAACTGAGGTACACGCATCATGTAGCGTGGCAGTGCCATGCCAACCGGTCGAAGAAGCCACGTGGCCCGAGCGGGGTCACCTGGGACTGTGGGAGGTTGGACGGGATGGCTTGAGGGTCAGAGATCCTTAAGCACCGCGGTTTTGGCCTAGTCGGCCAAGAATTGTGTCCATTCCGTTACATTGGTATCAGAGCTCCAGGACTCCAATCCCATGTTACGATTACCGGAGATGCCGAAGCGGCTCTCACTCCTAGCGGGGGGGAGTATAGCGTGGCAGTCACACGCCGACCGGTCGGAGGAGTCACGTGGCTCGAGCGGGGTCACCTTGGACTGTGGGCGGTTGGACGGGATGGCTTGAGGGTCGGAGACCCTCAAGCACCGCAGTTTTGGCCTAGTCGGCCAAGGATTTCGTCCAATCCGTTACACATCATGTATTACAAAAAACCTTAGTGACATTTGAAAACATGATAAATATGTGTGATATCCTTGTTTCCCCCTTTGTCTCCATGCGAGGCCTCGCATATGATGTATAAGCTACTTGGAGAGCTTACTTTGGATGGTGCCTAATGCCCAATGCCATGATTTTTGCCTGATCGTCAAAGAAAAGGAGGCGACGAGACGCATAGTGGTCTTGCCACTGCTATTGAGATGTCGTAAGAGCAAATATACATTGTCTAGATTTCAATGGTGTAACTTGCCTTAGATGGTAAAAATGTCAAAAGAACCATGTTTTAGGGTTTTTGCCTTGGCGTTCTGTAAAGAACCACGATGTTAGGTCAAAAGTAGGACTAGCAGTAATATATTTCTTTTTGGACTTATTTTCCCCCACTTTTTAGCGCCTTGTCAAAACTCTTGCAATGGGAATGCTTTTTTTCCATAGCTCGACGGTAGTAGGTCCTTCCCTGGGTACAAAATTCCTCAAGCGAGGGTAGTAATGCTGAATTCTGACGCTGTTTGGATTATTTTTTCAAACACACAAAAAATATGGTTGTTTCGTTACTTGCATATGGAACACTGAGATTGTAACAAAAATTTCAACACCATTTAGCACCATCCTGATAGATATCGTCGTTTTGTTTTAGTCATCAGTCATGCCTCGAGTACATTCGGTTCAGGGGATGACAAGAAATGGAACGAGACAAGTTGTTGCGTTTGTGACGGTGTCACTAGATGGGCCTGTACAACTGTGTTTACTTTCTCTTAGATAAATGAATAATTCTTTTGTGCACTTCCCGACTAACCACGTGGCCTTTGTGTACCTCACGCAATAGCAATGCACATGTCGCGGCTGTTGGAAGCATACTGCACGAACTATGGGGGAAACCACTTTATTCATGAGACCTGATAGGGTGCTTTTGCATGGCGCCATAGCCGACTCAGAAAAATGACCCATGCACAGTTGACCTTCACTATTCTTACCAGATATCCGGTCACTTTTGAATTCCATGAATACCTTCTTTGCACGTGCATTTTTTTGGGAGACAGAAATACCCCTTCGTTGAAAGGGACCTCCCAGGCCTCGCTACCACATGGCCTGGGAGGTACCCGAACCTTAACAAAACCCAGAAACCCTGAATGCTACGAGGGGGGTTTCCCAAAAGGTATCTCACTTGAACACTTTGAGGTTTTGTTTGGGTATGAGGTGAAAAACCGCAATTCAATGCCTAGGAGGTGATGTACAAAAATTTAGCTAATAGATTGCGTAGCGCTTTGGGTGAAGGGGGCGCGCTATTTTTTTGCATCTGATATCATGATGACATCTTTGCTTACACAATGGCCTTTACGTCATGTACGGCGCATTTGCGGCGGAGTTGGGTTGGATGTTGGGTATGGAGTTGGATTGGAAGTTGGGTGAGAAGCCCGGTTGGAAGCTTAATTGAGAGTTGGAATGAAAGTTGGGTTGGAAGTTGGGTTGAGATGGAATTTGGATAGGAAGTTGGGTTGGAAGTTGCGTTTGCATTTGGGTTAGACGTTGGGTTGGACGTTGGGTTGGAAGTTGGGTTGGACGTTGGGTGGGAACTTGGGTTGGAATTTGGGTTGGAAGTTGGGTTGGAAGTTGGGTTGGAGCTTGGGTTGGAAGTTGGGTTGGAAGTTGGGTTGAAAGTTGGGTTGGAAGTTGCGTTGGAATTTGGGTTGGAAATTGGGCGGAAGTTGGGTTGAAGTTGGGTTGGAAGTTGTGTTAGAAGTTGGGTGGAGAGTTGGGTTGGAAGCTAGGCTGGAAGTTGGATTGGATGTTGGGTTGAGGGTTGGGTTTGAAGTTGGGTTGGGCTGGAAGCTGGTTTGGAAGTTGCTCTGGAATTTGGGTTGTAATTTGGATCAGAACGTAAACGTGGCTCATTGGATAAGTGTGCCCTTGACAACATCAGACTAATCTTTTTGTGTTTCATCATATTGATGTTGGGAGCCACTGAACTGTTGCTAAAAAGAAAAGACCTTGTTGAGAGCCGGTTCACACTTCACGATCACAGTCCACCAAACCACTCAGTGCGCGGTCGCCACGGGGCGAAGTGGAGGAGGAAAACAAAATCAAATGCTGCGGAAATAGAAGCGTCTTTCACGGCGACCAATGACCAATGACCAATGACGATGATGCCTCAGCCGGAGACAAGATGAGGCTACATAACCAGGAAGCGCGTCATCACTCACGTGACGGTCAAAGTCACGTGGGTGCTGTTTGTTTTTTCGTGTTCGGTGTTACCGAATCAGGTTTCTCTTTTCGATGCGACTGGAAAGTCCTGTTTGGTGAACGAAACGAGACACTTTCTGTTGATGAAATAGGAATTTTTGTTCTATTGGATGAACTAGGAACAGCTAAACCATGGACAAAAGAGGACTTTTCCATTGACGGAAATGGGTTTCTCTGTTTTTTCATACGAAACAGACATTTATTTTCCGTTTCGATCAACCGAACTAGAAAAACCTATTTCGTTTTTCTATCTAGTGCCATGTGGCAGCTTCTCAAAAGCTTACGTCGACTGCCACGTCAGCCAAATTTCTTGAGTTTTACAACCACAGATGATTCCATAACTTGACCTGCGCAAAACTATAAAGCAAACCGCCTGTTGAACACTAAGTTACACATTTGTTCTGGTTCCAATCGTGGACCTCCACCATTGGCTCCTCTCGCCGGGCGCGAGGAGCCAATGGGGGTGGTTCACGATTGTGAACAGTAGAACACTCTCCTCAGCCGAACTAATTCAATTGGTGCCGCCTGCCGCCTGCCGCCTGCCGCTTCTGGTTGCCGACTTTGAGTTCGGTTCTTTGCTGCGTTACGGTCGGCACGGCCGAGAAGGCCCTGGTGGGAAATTCCGGTTGCGACAAACTTGTTGCGAAGGGAAAGCGAAGGTGTGTGCAAACTGTCAGCACGGTGCATAATGTATGCACAGCGTTATAGAGTTGGGGACTTCATCGAGCCCGCCACCGCCGATTAGCCGAAATCCACATTTCTGCGGCAGAATTGACGTGCATGCTGGTCCTTGGCCGGACATGTTTTCGATCTTCTTCCGATTAAACTGCCGGATTGACGAATTTTCGTGCCACAATTGCGGATCGAGGAAAGAAAATTCGTTCTGATGAGACGTGTAGTTCGATGAAGGTAATCGTGTCTCTATCGTTCGTTCAACATGCTTTTCCACGCTGTTCACGCCATTTGCTTAGCGAGGTGCCCGTTCAAACCCGAGTGGAACAATCAGTGGCCAGACGGAAGCGGGCGCAGCCTTTTTTGGCGCGCTTGCACGCCTTTCTTTTTTCCCGCGTCGATGTGTAATGCACACGTCAGACTTTGCGGGGCTCTCTTAAGCGGACTTGGGTGGAGCGTATGCTTGCGCCTCTTCTCCCGCAGCGGTCTCCGCTTTGAGCGTGATACCCTATCCTCGCGGTTCGCAAACGGCAACGTTGGCGGCAGACGTTTTTCGAACGTTTGTATGACAGTGTAGACCATTCATTTCCACTTCCATCTGAATTCCTGCCAGTTTCTGCATCCAGTGCTTCCGGCCGTGAAGACGGTCACGATTTCCTGCATCGTTCTCCCGCCTACCGACCATGGCATTCAGCACAGGAGGGCCTGCCGGCTGGCCGAGTCCGTCCTTCGTCTGGCGGAAGTCTGTGCGCGTCGCACCGACGAACGCATGGATGGCCTCCGCCGTCGCTGCAGCCCTCCTTCTGGCTGCAGCGTTGCTCGTCGTAGCGCCCGCCACTAACGCCGTGGTGTTGTCGTCTTTACAATGTGAGACCTCGTTCGCCGCCTTTTTCAGGCCCCACACTGCACGTCGACTAGTAACTCGACACAAGTTCGTTAACTTCCAATTGCATCGCCTCCAGCTTTGGTTGTTTACTAACGCTTTGTATCTTTCAATCGGCTTGCTTGGATGTTGCGAAGACTGAATCGTGCGCATGCGCGAAGTACGCATGACCTTGCAACTCCGCGATCATTTTTCGTTACGATGCATAGAATGGCGTTTGGATGCATTGGCTAACGCAACGCAACAAGCGTGGCGTGTGATGCAGTTGCAGCGCTACAGCAGGTCTCCACCGATATTGGGAGGACGTACATTGGATGGAACGACGCCAATGCCGACTGCTCAACTGCGGAACGCATAGTCTGCGACTCCGCAGGCAACATCATCAAGCTGTGAGTGGCTTCACCGTGTATCAGATCACGAAGAGCCGGAGGTATGCTCGAGCAACATTCAGCGCGTACCATGGATCGTGACGCCTGGTGCATGCTTTTTCCTCTCTCATGCTTCAATCTCTCTTTCTCGGCCCCCCCCCCACCTCTCTCTCTCCCTCTCTC
>SZWC01004782.1:97872-158607 GCA_023375785.1 Penium margaritaceum | reverse complement strand
GTTGCGGCACTGGCGCTCCGCAGCTGCGGCTGACAGAACAGAGTTCGCAAGGCATAGACAATGCGCTGGGGTGGAGTGCTGGAGAGGGGAGGACCAAAACGGATGCGAAGGTGGCGATGGGAGTGGACGAGCGTAGAACAGGCGGGCGGTTAGAAAGGAGCAACATCAGGGCGAACAGAGGTAGGAGGTACGTGGATGGGCAGTCGGCCAGCGCAATTCCTGCTCCGATCGGGAGTACGGGGTGGGGGGTTGGGGCTACCTCTGTTGCTAGCCCACAGAAGGCCCATGCACAAGAGCACGACGAGCGGGAAGAGGTGCACCACGCGCTCGGAGCGTGTTGCGCCGCTGCCGGACCTGTCGGCTTTGCTGGGCGTGTGCAGCGCGGGGGAGGGACAGCAGGGTCTGTGCTGCTCCACATCTAGGCATGAAGAGGAGAGGAGGTGGAGGGAGCCCGTGGAGCGGGAGAGGGAGAGGGATGGGGAGGGCGATATGGCCATGGGGTTCGAGGCTGAGGGGAGATTTTCTGGGTCTGCGCTGGCGGTGGAGGGATCCACCGGATCTGTCTGTCTGCGCGGAGGGTGGGTGGTTGTGTTATGGGGGATGGTGTGCAATTGCAGCCTAGGGCTCGGCAGGGCCGCCATGATAGTGCCAACGTCTGTGTTCAGCAGTTTCCCGCTCCGTCAGTGGAAAACAGCTATCTGACCCAAGCTGACCTGCTTGGGGAGTTGGCTTGACACCTCTCAGCTCGGACAGCCGTAGAGAATGAACTGGGCTTAGCCTTCGGCATGCCCAAAGAGAAAAGTGGGATAAATGCTGATTTCGCCGACGGTGACGTGAGATAGGAAGGGAGCAACATTTTATCTTTTTTTTTCCTCCCACCTCTTTGCAGAGTGGCCCGGAGACAGTGTAACGGCAACACCCCGGGATGGAGACACCAGGGCCTGCGAAAGTTGAAGTACAAGAGGAGTCAGGTTCTGTTCGGTTTTCGGAGTGCGCGCTGAGGCCTCAGTACCGGGTAGATTTGAAGTTAAAAGTGACACAAGACTCATCGGGATCGTTCCGATTTTCTACTCCTCTCTATCATTTTCGTGTTTGAAATCGGACCATCGAATTAACCGATGAGACCTCGTATTCATCGAGGATTATATCTCCCTCCCTCGCATCATGCTCGAACGAGACCGTTGGCAATAGGGATGTTTTTTGCGCTCGAAAAAAGATATTTTGGACAGAACAGTATTGATCAGTCCCGCTATTCAGACAGTCAGCCGCATGAGCTTCGTCCCACGACACGGGAAGTATCCCAACTTAGGTAATGAGAACTCAACTTAACATACAATATTTTTCACAACAGGACCCTAACTTCAGGCACCCAGCACTCTTGGGTTGGCAGCGCAATATGCGTCAGGCTTCCCATCTTCAAGAAGCGTCCGCGAGATCAAGAAGTGCGAGGCGCCTTTCATTATTCTCAGTTTGTTTGAAGTCGTATATTTCTTCCATATCGGCCAAATTGAACGTTTCTGTCCGTTGGATGAGTTGATTTTGTGTCTTCGGTCCACATGGAATTTCAATGTTTCATGGAATGAGGACAACTTCGGTCTTGCCGCAAGTCCAGCATCCACTCGGCATACTGAAGCCAAGTGGGCCATTGACCACCGCGCACCAGAATGCAAACCAAGCAGTTCACAGCTAATTACAAACGATTCGCCTCCATGAAGCAGAAGCAAACTTTGATGTATTATTGAAAGTCCACACCTTTAAAACAGAAGGGGTACATTCGGGGGGGAGGCGCCCGAAGCGGGGCGGCGGCAAAATCATGCACAACGCTGACTGGCCCGTGCACGGAAAATGAGGCACGCGCTTCCAGGCCACGAGTTTCGCTGTTCACGCTCCCGCACCCAACGGTCTGCGCCTTCCGGGATTCGAACTGTACCCATAAAAATGGCAATCTGACTGACAAAAGGACCACCTCCCCCCCTCCCCCCTATCAATGGCGTTACCGTATTGATCTGTATATTCATGAATGAGAAAATAATAATTTAGTTTATACTAAAATACCACTTATTTCAGTTAAAAACTATCGTATTCTATTCTCCCAATGATTTCCGAGTTTCAAAGTTGAGTCTTAATTTCTCCCACGTCGAGGGGGATTCAGGTTCTACACTATTTTTATATGTGAAATTTAAAAACTTTAAAATTGAATTTAATTATTTTTTCTGTTTATTCCAAAGTCCACAAACATCCCTTTGATGCATAGCCTATGATTTCATCACCGATTGGACACCATTTGCACAACACTCACATTACAACAATTGTTGCTAAGGGAAGTTCTTCCATGTTTAAAAAAAAATAGAAAGGATTAATTTTTTACGTAATTCTCCCAACCAATGACAAATTATTTGGTGAGCATGGGCAAATGGAAAACAATTGTTTTAAGGGGGTATACAAGTCATTACGGCACATCCACAAAAGCCTAAAAAATAGCCCCCTCTGTCTCAGACCTCTAGACGACATGCAGTGTATCATCTACAGATCCACCCAAGTCAATCACGGATTCCGATTCCTCCTTTCCCCTTTCTATTAGGTACCAAATGTTGGCTTATGAGTCAGCATCGTTTGGTGACCTCACCTTGCTGCACGTTCACATCACTGATTCAGGTGACTGACCAGAGAGTGACCACGCTGCATGTTGTGCCCTATGGACGACATCACCCACGTCGAGGCAACTCGCTCAACCATCGTGCAAGATGCACCATCTTAGCGTGCTGGGCATAGGCGGAGGCGGGTGCTAGACCAAGTTTAGCTTCTGCATGGATTGCTTGCTCATAAAGTATTGGGGATTGCTGAATTTCCAGCGGTGACAGGTAGCGGCTCGATCCCACCAACCCCAAGGGTAGTAAGCGAGAGCTCGCTCTCGGTTCTCGCTTGCTGGTTACCACCAAGAACACCTCGGTGTCCTGCGACTCACTTTTCCCTCGTTTCCGTGTGTATTTTTGGAAGTAACTCCTGTGCTTCTGACACTCCTTGGTTCCATGAAGCTTCGTGCCTTCCACATGCTCAGCATTTTGTGCTCGCGACCTTTGTCTACCTTGTGGTATCAGAGCAAGTCTTGAGAAACCCTTAGGTCAAGTGGTCTTTCCTGCGGACCTCTCACGTCCATCGCCGCCGTCGATGCCGTTGCCGCCATACGTCCAACCCAGCAGCATGTAGCAGTGCACCTCTTGCATCCTATTGCCTTGATGCTATCTGTCTCGTGGGCGCTAGCCCCGTGGACTGCGGGGTGCTTACGGATGTCACCGTGGCGTCCGCCTCTCCGCCTTTGGATGCTGCCACTCCGAGCCATTGCTTCATGTCGGCAGCGGCTGCCACACCAACCCACTCCGCCTTGACAGGAGCAGGTGCCATAGCACTAAGGCGGCAGTCGTCGCTTTGTCTGCTCCAACTGCGACATTCCTTCCACTGCACTATCATCGCCTTTGCGCTATCCCTTCTGCAACCTGCATCGCAGGACTCTAGAGTAGAGCAAACACGGCGACGCCAGTGGTGGTGACAGTACCTCTTGTTGTAACCTCCACGAACGCCGTACCCACACTGTCGTTGTAGCAGACTTTCCGCAATAGGCCGCCGTTCGCAATAGCCCAGCGCAATTTTGGTGGTGCCATCAACCATGCTAGTGCTTTGTGGGGCTTGCGGACTGTTGCAGCCTGGGCTGTACTACGAGGGACGGTCTGGGCACCGTTGCTCGTGCTCACGACGTGGTGGGGACGGCAACACCACGGCCAGGTCCCCGCCGCCTCAACCCGAGGGTGTAGTACATCATACCTCGGTAAGTGTCTCCCCTCCTCCTTCTCCCGAGGGCCCACAACATCGCATCGTCGTCGTTGAGGATGTTACCTTCTCCCAACTATAGGCGACGTCCTTAGAGGACGCTGTCGCGGTCTCATACATATTCACGCGCACAACCTCTACTGCCATAGACGTTACAATTGTAGCCACAGCTACATTTACAACAGCAGCCAGGGCCTCGCATGCCCTTGCCGCCACATCCCATGGCAGGACCGTCGCGGCCCATATTGAGGCAACAATGGTGATTGGCCCTACTGCTCAAGCAACTACAAACATAGGCACGTGGCTTGCAACAGCCGCATCATCTGTTGCATCCGCCATTGCACATGCAACATCAGGTACAGCACTAGCGATAGCATCAATTCACATTTCCATTGATGCCGCTGTTACATCGGCATCATCGTCTCCGTTGGCCAGCGTCTGCATCGTCACTACCCTCATCTTAGCCGTTGTTTTCTCCACCATACTAGGCACAGCATTCCTCACAAGGGCCCTCGCCCTCCTTGTCCCAACTACTACAAGTGTCTCTGTCTTGGCTGCGACCTCTACCATCGTCGTTTTCCCACTTTTATCCTTCCTCCACCGCCCATCTCCTCCCACAGCCTCATGAGCTATCTACCTACTTCTCCTTTGCTATTGGACTCCTGTCTCTTCACTCCTTGTGGTTGCTCGTTGTGTTCGACCTTGGGTGGGTTTCCTGCAGTGCTTCAGCTACTTGCCAAAGGCACCCTCTAGCTTCCCAAGCCCACTGGGGCAGGGGAAACTCTGCCAAAGTGAGCTAAGAGGTCGTAGTAAGCTTTGTACACAGTATCACTCCCCCATGACCTCATGGCAAACAAGTCCATGGACGTAATAGCACTGATGCAAGCAATAGTAGAAGGACAACCATGGTGAAATGACAACAGATACAGTTGAAGAGCAGAGGCCAGTTCAAAGTACAGGCGGGGTGCAATCTCACAAAACATGTAGCCGCAAGAAGCTTTGAATGGCTGATGGACCTTGTTAAAAAACTAGACCGCTGCAAGTCGGTACCGGCGCACATGACTTGAATCTCACCTCGATCCACCAGATCTTGGATGTAGTGGTACTTGACATTGATGTGCTTTATGCAAGTGGAACACATCAGAGTTTTGTGCAATGACCTATGTGCTCTCATTGTCACACCAAAGCACAACAAGTGACATGGAATAAAATAGCTCATGCAATACATGCACTAGCCACACACTCTTGGTTGTGCCAACGTCCACAGCTACGTACTCTTGTTCTCCACCACAAAACAACAGCTCCTCCAGTGAGGACGATGTTGCCAGTGTGACTCTTGCCATCCAGGCTCCATGCCCAGTCATTGTCTGAGTATCCGTCAACAGCCAAGGAGGCCTGTCCTCAGTAGTGAAGGCTGATCCGGGTAGTGGACACATCATACTACACGCACGAAATAGTAGCCTCAAGAACCTGACTATGCTGTGTCTATGAGAACTCCGCAAGCAGGTTGACAACGAAGGTGATGTTTGGCCGCGTCGTCGTGGCCACGTACATGAGCAAGCTAATGACTTGCAAGTATAGGGTCACGTCGACCCTACACTCTCCTAGCTCTGCTAGATCATGGACCTTCATGGCATCTATTTTGTCAAGGGTGATCAGGGTTGATGTCGTGTGCATGCCGCTAAGTAGCTTGACGAAGAAAACCTCCTAGAGTGAGAGCGTACCGTTCCCCATGGACCAGGAGCGTCCGATGAGCATGATCACACACAATTTGCATACCTGTGAACATTGCGGCCTCTCCTGGGTCTTTCATTTTGCATGTCAACTATAGCACATCCTTGGCTGCATCCTTTAGACTGCGTGAAGAAATCAAAATAATGTCGATATAGACTAGGATGGCCAAAAAGAGCGCAAGAATCTACAAGAGAAAAAAGTGATGGGTTCGTTTCGCTCTGGACATAGCCGGCTCGCAGAAGCACGTTGGTGATCTCCTTGTTCAAGCACCGAGGCGACTGCTTCAGGCCATACAGAGCCTTTCGCAGTGGGTACACACGGCCACTACCATCCTTGAACCCTAGGGACTGGACCATGTAAATCTCTTCATCAAGCTTCCCATGCAGAAACATGTTTTTGACGTCCATCTAATGGAGTTTCCAAATTTGCTGGGCCATTTGGACAGCATGCGCAAGGCCGTGGTGGTGTGTCCAAGTGGTCAAAGGTCGTAGTGAAGTTGATCCCTTCCACCTGAGAGAATGCTTTTGCAGTCACTCGTGCTTTGGAGTGGTGGACTGATCTGTCCGGCTTCAACTTCTTCCGCAAGACCCTCTTCCCCTGAACGCCCTTCTAGCTGCGCGACACGTTTACAAGCTCATAAATCCAGTGTTCATTAATAGCCACCAGCTCAGTCTCGCATGCTACGCGCCTAAGTGCAGCATCGGGCCCAGCCAGGGCCTGATGCACTGTGCTAGGATCTGGTGTCACTCCCACCACACCAGAATCTGGGGCCACAGTGACTCTACTCCGCGTGGCCAAGGCAGAGGCTACAGACAGAGGGCCAACGGTGATGGAGGATAATGCAAAGAAGGCCGCAAATCGGCTCTCGTGAGCAAGGAGCACGAGGCATGTATCGCAGGTAGGGTGGACTTTGGTGAGCACCTGCACGCTAAGGCCTACGGCCCTTGTTCACTATGCACGTTATGAGTAGGAAGTGGACGAATGCGTCCATCCTCAGCTTGCCTACAGGGCTCTGGTGGCGATGCAGCAGGGACAGGAGATGGGCACGCATCGGGTGCCTACAAGACCGGCGACACTTCAAGTGGTGCAGATGCGTCAACTGTAGAGACGGAGGCTAGGGACGACACAGGCAACTTGACTGGAGAAATAGGCAACGTATGTGGTGTAGACGATGTTGACGACACAGGGGACGATGCCGGTGACGCCAGTGCGGATGATGTGGGTGACATTGGGGATGCAATAGGTGACGTAGGTGCCCAGAATGCAAAAGAGACTGGCAACATAGTAGATGCAGATGGGAGAAGCGGCGTAGACTACATATGTGGTGTGGAACACGCAGGCGAGCCAGATGGTGGACGGGACATACTAGAAGCACCCAGGGTGATCGAGACAGCATTATCGGTCAGCCCACCCTCCCTTGCACGAGGGATTGTACCACATCTGGGAAAATGCGACTACGGAGTTCTACCAGCAGACAAGTCACAAAAGGGGAGACGCTAAAAGAATGCATCTCTAGACTTCACAATGCGCTACGGACTTGGCTCCCACAAGCGCCACGCCTTGGAGCGTAAACCCACACCCACAAATGCACAGACGCAGCGGCGAGGGGAGAACTTGGATCCCTGTTGTTTTGGTGTAAACCAGACACAGGCAAGAGATCCCCATACACACACAAAGCGGAGGTCGGCATGACATCTGCACCACAATTGGTAGAGGGTATGTGTGTTTGGGAGGGGGCCGTGAGGGATCCGGTTCTAGACCCATGTCATGTAGGTCTTGTCCTTGAAGGTAAATTCTTCTGCCATGTTGTTGTCAACCCGCATTGAGTGAACCTCATCCTCCATGGTGCGGTTCCAGAGCTAATACACGCCATTTTGGCAAGGCTTGGCGGGGATGGAAAAGTTGTGAAACACCACCACTTTGGCAAAGTACCGGTACAGGTCCTCCATGAACTCACCACCCCATTTAGAGCGGAAGTTCTGGATGGTATGGCCGGAGTGGCGTTCAGTCATAACAAGCCATGTGCGCACGACGAGCGCGGCATCACTTTTCAGGTGCTGACTAAAGATCTACCGCATGAGAGTGAAATCATTTGTCATCTTTAGGATGCATTGTCCTCCTTCATCCTGGAACTCCATGGGGAGGGATCCTAGGAGATCAGAGTGAACCAACTTGAGGGATTGTAGAGCTCAGGAGGATGATAGAGGGCACATGGCATGGTGCATCTTACATTGGGCGCACTGTAGTCAATCAAGTTTAGGTGGCACATCAAATGACGCTTCGTTAAGACCGAGCGCAGCTTGTGTACGGATAAGGCAATTGGTAGCATCCAAGAGGACATGGCACAAGCTTCTGTGTAGTAGGCGCTCGTGCTTGGGAGACAGCGTGCTCGTCACAATTATTCGTGCAGCGGGGATTTATTGATGAGGGTGGACACGGGGCAGTTAGAGACATGGTACAAGTCTCCGATTGCCTTGCCATGAAGCACTACTTCAGTGGTAGTGCAAATGGAAATGGTGGTATTCTCACTAGTGAATGCAACACTAAGACCCATCCGCATGCAGGCACATCCAGATAGGAGGCTAAGCCCTAGATCAGGCACACACAGCACATTTGAGATCTTAAATGGCACCGACGACCCATGAGATTGAACCACATCCTCACCAGAGTTATGAAGCTCATGCCCAACAGACGTACACAGACCACACAGAGCCAACAAGACCAAGCACAAAAAAATCATGTTGACGACATGTCATGTGATGGGTGGCACATGAATCTCACATCCATGGGGCATCGGTCACACGCTCGGGCACAGTGACTCAACAACTACCTACAGGGTAGGTAGTGGACAGGGGTTACTCAATACACGAATACTGGGCTACAAAGACGATGTGTGTTTGTTAGTCATTTAGCCATAATAGGTTATTGTGACTTGGGTAGGCAATGGCAAAGCCAATGGACAGACCAACATGATCATGTGGAACAAATGAATCTTGAGATTCAACGGCATATTGTGTCCCACCGCCACCATCCTGACTGCATGTCACAGACTCGACAGGCCTAGGAGTGGGACTCCTTGGCCCGTTCAATGTACTCACACCTCCCCGAGTGGTGAGCCATAGGAGGTGGTGGAGCTTGGCAATGTCATGGGCCTGCGTTAGGAGCAGTTGCTCCAAAGGTGAGAGGTCGCTGGTACCGTCTGTGGCAACATCAGCATCTAATGTAGGTTGCGGGTTGGTCACGGTAATTGAGGATCTCTAAATCTTAACTCATCACATCCGCTACCCCACAGGCCAGGACCAGTTCAAGCCACGTGGCACACTGAGGTTGTATTCCTTCCACACAGGAATGGACCCGCCCTTGGTGTGCACAATGGATATTGAACCCATTTGCTCTGATACCAACATAGACACACCTAGCTCCTCTTTCCTCATTCCTTGACATGAAACTAGACTATGTGGACATAATGAAATAGATGTGAGGGAAAAATAGAGATGCGTGTGAGTAGTAAGAGTCAAAACAACCAGAGTGTGGACCTCCGGGGTGGAGCTCGCTAATTTCGTCCATGCGTCAGCCGGCAAGTTGGAGCTTGCTGGCGTTCACCCAAAATCCGAGGATGTAATCCATCTTGTGGCTTACACATGTCCAACCTGAGTTTCGTGCATAAACTACGCCTATCCAAACTAACACAAGTTCACGTGTAGACCCAAACTACGTCACCAAGCCACGACAATTCAAACATGAACAAGCACAAAACTATATTTTTTATAGAGGGTATGACCACTCCATCTTGCTGCCAGGAGGGAAGCCAGCACACATGAAGAAGGCGAAAGTGTGTCTAGTGGCTGGTTGCAGCTACTTGGCAGCTGCCAGGCTTGCGTTTGCTCCTCCAGTCTTCCGTATCCTCTCCCTCGTCAGAAGTATGCATGGCAATGGACATGAGCCGAGAGGTCACAGTAAGCTATGTACACAACATCAAGGACATGGGTGTGGGAAGAATCTCATACAAAGAGCGCCGTGAGGAAAGCTAGTGGAACTCAGTAAAATTTGCAAGAACACGAGTCAAAGAGCTTGGATCCTATGACAGTGAGACATAGAGGTACATCGTTGAGTGTGTACCGCAGTTGTACATTGCGCAACGTGGGATCACGTTGCCACTCAGGGGACGAGCCCTGCCACTCGGCAATACCCGAGGGTAGCAACCCCACCAATGCACAGCATGGAACTGGCACGGTTTCCCATTGTTGATCAGTACCCATGTGTACAGGTTAACACTGTAATAACCCACATGCGTGTTTGCAAACAAAGATATCCTTCAGTGTTCAAGGTTATGCCTCTGCCATGAGCAAAAACAAACGGTCAATGAATGTACAAAAAAAGTCACGTGGCCATGGGCCACAACAATGGAGCCAGTGGCTGCAACCAGGAGCTATTGTGATGTGAGATATTCTTGTTTGCCTATACATGTTATTGTGACCACTTTAACGTATCCATGCTCATGTAGATCCATGATGTGGACCCAGTTGGCGTCGGATCATGAAAAAATGAAAATCCTTCCCACTAGCAGCTATCGGACACCTACAATGACATTCCAAGTGCTTGTCGGTTTGCTCCAAAGTGTTTTTGCACTTGCTAGAGTTTTGAGGGTGGACTGGCTCTTGAGCCCGATCTGTATGTTTTGTACCTTGTCTCCACGGATTGGTGCCATACCTGTATGTGACCAGTCAGTGTCCAGCTTGAGATTTTGCATCTCCAGGTTCAGACGGTATCATGTTTGGATGCTTTTGCTTATCGGTGTGGCCGAGAAGTATTTGTGGGCCAATGTCATGACAAAGTAACACTGCCGTGTGCGTCACTTGTCGTACGCCATGGCATGTGTTCATGCCATGAGCTTGTCAGTTTTCATGTCTTGCTGGATTTCTAAGCTATTGGAGCTTATGATACTTTTTGCTTCTTCCTTGCCTAACCCTTGTGGTTTCTTGCATCTGCATGCTTGCTAATGTGTCAGCTAACTGAACAGTGTTGCCAGGTTAGCTGTAGCAAGGCTTCAACGTTTTGTATAAGTCTTTTATGGTTAAGAGTAGCGAGACCTTGGTTGCTGAGCTTTGTTGCAGAGACATGGCACAGGTAATAGCAATGAGAGTTATCGCAGCAGCCGTATCCCATGATCCATCATAGAAAATGCTGGCAGCAGAGACGTCGTTGCGACGTCAACAGGAGTAACGTCACCATGCAACCATTAGAGTGGGTGGCAATACGAGCAGTGGTGGTCTGCGTGAGAGCCACCATCGTAGAAACAAGAGTGGTGGAATGAAACAAGCTTTAGTAGTCACTCCAAGAGATAGCATCAGAACCGGGTGGCAGTAGCATCTTGTCTGGCTACCACTTGTGAGTAAAGGGGAGAATTTGCTTGCACCAGTAGCTCCTAGTAAAAGTTGCAACTAGTGGCACTGCATAGTGGCAGTACCAGCACGCATCTACGGTAGTAGCGATGAACAATAGCGACATCTGTAGCCAGAGGAATAAGGGGAGCACATCGACAATAAAAGAGGCAAAAGCACAGTACCGTAGTGATCTTGATATTTGTCTTTTCCAAATCCACAATTTAGGGAATCTTTGTACTCCAGCACGGGTTGTGAGAAAACAGTTGTTTAGGTGGTACATTGGAATTCGTTGAACGTCAATGCATGATCCTTAAAATCGACGAGGACTGGTCTCGACCACCGCTGATGACCGGTTTTCGAGGCTACGTCAGTTTGATGTAGCTTGCCTGACGCGGTAGGCCGCGTCAGACCAGCAGATCTGACGCGAAAAAATTGTTTCCGTGTCAAGACCTGAAGATGTGACCGGAGGTGATATCACTTCGTTGTTTTTCTCAGGAGATTTTTAGGCTTTTGACAAAGATTGAGTACCCAAGTTAGAAAAGTAATTGTTTAGGTAGTACATATTAAATTCGATGAAAAACAATCGTTGAGACACGAACACCGAAGAATTATCTTTGATCAGATATCAAGACCAGTAAGGTAACAACATTGTAGTTACTATAGCCATAGTAGCAAAAGTAACAGCAACAACGATAATGGATATAGGAGTACAACAGTAGTAGCAACAGTCATGGCAAGAGTAGTCCCGTTGTAGCAAAGTGATGGACTGGGTTCCTGGCGAAGGTAGCCATTACTAAGCCCATTGACGAGCTACGCTACCATCGAGGGGGTTTCCGTCAGAAGCAAAAGAATCTTCAACGTCGAGTACAGCACCAGCAAGATGACCCCATGGAGATCGACGCAGTGCAAGGAGGCTAGCAACAGATGAAGCCGTGTGGTGGGAACTGTTGGATCTGCGGGAAGCCTGGGCACCACAATAATGATTGCAAGAAGAAACAACAGGGAAACAACAACCAGCAGTGAGTGGTGGACGGCCAACTGATGGGAAAGCTTCGTCCGCATCAGTGAACACCAACCCCGAAAGTCCTTCAACAACTATGGAGCTGCTGAGTGTATTGCTGCGTAACGAAGAAAGCGGGAGCGTTCCAATAATCCTCCTGAAAGTTGAAACCTCATTGGCTGATTCTGCGTACGGCAAGGGGCGCCAGACTTGCTGGTAGATTAAAGCATTGTTGGATTGGGGCGCATTGCACTCATTCTTCAGCGACGAGCTTGCAGAAAGGTTGAGGCTTGCATGGCTACCTAGAAAGCCAGCTAAGGCCAAGTTGGTGCTACGGGAGCTGGAGTGCGGATTGCCTCTGAAGCCTTTGAGGGTCCATCTAGGCAAGCTGTCGTGCGAGGTGAGTTTTTGCACGTGTCCAATGGATACCTATGACGCCATTTGGGGGCGTGACTGGTTGCACCGGTGGAATCCTGTTGTGGATTGGGTGTGCATCCAGGTGAAAGTGAATAAATGCGTGGAGGAAATCGTTTTGCCACTGTGGGTTGAGGAGAAGGACTCAAAGGCAGGCAAGATGCCGCAGTTGAGTTACGTACAGCTGAAGCGCTGTCAGCGCAAGGGGGACCAAGTGTACCTCGTTTGGGTGCGGCAAAAGGTAGCAGCTGAAGAGGTGGAATGGTTGGCAGTAGAGGCAAAACAGCAAGAAGGAGAGCAACAGAAAGTACCAATGGTGGAGCTGTCAAAAGGAGTAAAGGGAGTGTTAGACAAATACAGTGACGTATTTCCTGTTTAGCAACCAAAGGGTTTACCACCAAAGCGGGAAATCGACCACATAGTTAAGCTGGTTTAGGCAGCAACTCCAACGGTGCGAGCTGCTTATCGCATGAGCGATGATGAGCTGGATGAGCTGATGAAGCAGGTGGAGGAGCTGGCAGAGTAAGGTTTCATTTGACCGTCGGTGTCACCTTACGCTGCACCAGTCCTCTTTGTGAAGAATAAGACAGGGGAGCTACGGATGTGCATTGACTATCACGCACTGAACAATGTAACCATCAAGAACCGGTACCCGTTGCCAAGGGTCAAGGAGCTGTTTGAACAACTAAGGGGATCGCAGTACTTGAGCAAGATGGACTTGTGCTTGGGGTACCATCAAATCCAGATTGCGGAGCAAGATGTGGAGAAGATGTTGTTCCGGATGCGGTACGGCCATTTAGAGTACCGCGTGATGCCGTTTGGGGTGACCAATGATCCAGCAACGTTCATGAGCCTCGTGAACAGGATCTCCCACCCTCAGTTGGGCCAGTTTGTGGTGATGTTCCTTGATGAAATCCTCGTCTACTCCCAAACTCTGGAAGAGCATCAACAACACCTTCGGCAAGTGCTGGACATTCTTTGGAAAGAGAAGCTCTTTATGAAGCTCAATAAGTGTGAGTTCAAGAAGCAAGAGGTGGAGTTCCTTGGGCACATCGTGAGCAGCAAGGGTCTCTGCATGGACCCAAAGAAGGTGGAAGCAGTGAAGCAGTGGCCAACACCAAAGTGCGTATGTGACATCCAATTCTTCTTGGGTTTTGTCAACTACAATCGGAAATTCATCTTGGAGTACGCAGAGAAAGGTGTACCGCTCACCTAGTAGCTAAGGATGGATCACCAGTGGGAATGGGGTGATCAGGAGCAGAAGAGTTTTGAGGAGCTAAAGGCTGCAATGTGTGACGCTCTGGTCCTGGTGCATCCAGATTCATCCAAGGAGTTCGTCATGGCAATGGACGCAAGCAAGTATACCATTGGGTAGTGCCGATGCAGGATCATGGGAAGGGGCCGTAGCCGATTGCATATGCATTATGCAAATTACAAGGTGTAGAGCTAAACTAAACAATCCATGAGAAGGAGATGTTGGCGGTGATCCATGCGTTCAAGCACTAGAGGTGCTACCTCAAGTCGAGACGTTGTGTGGTCTTCACGGATCATTACGCCCTGAAGTACCTGAAGACGTAGCCAAATCTCAGTCACCGGCAAACTTGTTGGATGGAGTTTTCGGAGGAATTTTTGACTACGAGATCCAGTACAAGCTTGGGAAGGTGAATCTGGTAGATTCTCTGTCAAGGAGGCTAGACTTGAGCCTCAACGCCATCTCAGTGCTGATGGGATCTCCAGTCATGCAAAGCATATTCAAGCATGGCTATGTGGTGGACGGTGAGTGAACGAGTGGTTCGCTGAAGGAAGACACATGGTATGGAGTGTATTGGCAAAGGGGACAAGAGCAAAGGATTGTCGTGCCAGACTATGCGTCATTGAAACAGTTATTCCTAGAGGAGGCGCATGACACCCACTACTCGGGTCACTTCGGCTTCCACAAGATGCTCGAAGCCTTGGCATGCCAATATTGGTGGTTGTCAATGGAAACTGATTGCAAGAGGTTTGTGAGTAGCTGTGATGCGTGCCAATGCCTCAAGGCATGAAGGACCAAGACACCAGGGGAGTAGTAACCTTTGCCTGTAGCAGAGAGGCCATGGACAGACATCTCACTCAACTTCATCGGCGGGTTGCCTATGGTGCAGCAAGGCAACAACACGCTGTTGGTGGTGGTGGACCAGTTCTCCAAAATGGAACACTTCATCGCATGTCCTGAGAGCATCACAACTGTTGGGACAGCTCAACTCCTCCTCAATCATGTCATCAAGTTGCATGGAGTGCCGCAGTCGGTAGTCTCAGATCGCGATCCACGTTTCACTTCGCGGTTCTGGAGAGATCTCATAGAGAAGCTGGACACGCAGGTGCAGCTGACCACAGCATACCACCCACAGAGCGATGGGCAGACAGAGCGCATGAACCAGACTTTGGAGTAATTGTTGCGGAGCATGGTCCCACCGGATGGAGAGGGTTGGGAGGAGAAGCTCAGAGTGGAAGAGTTTGCCTACAGCTCGGCGGTGTCAGCATCAACAGGAAATTCATCGTTTGAGGTGGTCTATGGCCACCAGCCACTGAACCCAACTGTCCTTGCTATGGCAACATCTCTTTTGGCTCTGCAGAGGGATTGTCACGGAGGCAAGCCCCTGACAACATGCGCGGTCAACGGCGGGAGCAAAACCGGTGACTACGACTGTGCGACGGTCGTAGTGCTTGTGGTGGCGCGCACAAGAGGGCGACCACATTCACCACCGGAAGGGGTCAAGCTAACGCGGCGGCTTGCCGCGAGACAAGATGGACCGTCAATCCAGACGATCGACTGCCAGGTACTTCTTGCACTAAGCGTTAGGTGCAAGTAGGGCACCGGTTTCAGGAGCAAGTAGCTTGTTGTAGCAGGCTAGGCGAGGACAAGCCGGCCAGACAGTATGAATCCCCTATACTCAATTTAGTCTCATTAACCTATATCTTCCAGCTCTGGCTTCCAGACTTCTCCAAGTATTTCCACTGCGACTGTGCTCTCGACATAGTAAAGCCTAATCTCCATGGAGCACACACTCTCACATCCGTAGTAGAAGCCGTCATAGCTGTTGTCTTGCATAGCATTGCCGTTGCATGGAATTAAATCGCAACAGTGGTGCACATAAGCATTATTGCACCGTTACAAACAAGCATAAGAGGAATGCACCGGTCTGTGTAGCCCCTACGCAGTTACAAGCAGGGGGTAACGCGGTCACCCCGCTTTTGCAGCCACGTAAACTTTGCATGGTCCAAGAAAAATCTCCGTTAGCATAAACTACGTTGGTACTTGTTTCGCCACCGTTTCCTTTGCAGATTGAAAAAGTGCTATGAAGGCTTCGCCATTGTGCCGAGGTGGTGAGAGGTCGGTAGTAGCATACGGGCACCATGCAATGTGCATCTACAATCAGTTGGACACTGGCAGAGGGTCCCAGTTCTCACCTGTTGACATCACCATGCTCAGTGCACACATGTAGTACACTAGCCTCTTGACCTACTTCCATTGACCCGCCTTAAAGGAGCGCTCTAAGTTCCTTGTGCTTCTTCCTTGGGGCCAGCAGTACAATTTCCAGAAGATGGGGGCCAACAAGGCTGCTATGGCGTATGAGACGAGCTCCTTGGTAGTGACAGTGACAACGGGATCCCCGATGACCCCTCCCCCTCTTAGCTCCTCCTCCTCCTCCACTTCCTCTTCCTCTCCCTCTTCCCCGCCCGCATGAGCTTAGGGCGTGGCCGTTGTCACACAAGGAAACTAGGGAAAGGGGAAATGTGGCAGGGTACATGAGTAGCGACAACAGCAACCAGTGACATTTTATTCACTACTACAATTGTGGTGGCACTTAGTGATACACGAAGTGCCAAAAACTGTTGGACTAGAGCCGGATCACACGTGGCCTCTAATTCATGAACGCCAACTAGACGTCTCCCAGTAACACTGCATCCGTTCATTCAGTTTGCACAGGGTGTGGTCACTCGCTTTCTGTCCAAGGAGTAAGGATAGTGTAGTACGATGGTCTGTTTGGCCTCTTGTACATCTCTGATGTTCTCCTTGTCCCTGCTCTTGAGATTAGATAGGCCTCACTTTTGAGTACTCTCCTGACTATACCACAGTGACTCCTCTTAATACACGTGCCATTGTTCTTCATGCCTCTATTGTTATTGAAATTTATCTTGTGTCTCATGTTGTGCTTCCTCTATTTCTCCTCCCCCTCTCTCTTATGTGCATGTTTTTTTGCCTGTTATCATCTCCATTGACTCATTGCGCTTGCTGCATTGCCACCTTTGCCATGTGAGCTCAAACACAATGTTCAAGCTTGTTTGGAATCGACTAGCCCATGGTCTTGATGAAACTTCCTTCAAGAAGCCGCCCAAGACCGATTGTCTTTTTTGCGTCCAAGGTAAGATACATCACTATAATCACCCCGACTCTGCTTCCCGGGCATTGTGCCTGCTAGAGTTGGTCCACTCGGACCTTCTCAGTCCCCTTCCAGTGGATTCCATCTCAGATCTAGGTCAATATGTTCTCACCTTGACTGATGAATTCAACTGGATTCAGTGGGTCTATTGCCTATGCCACAAGAGCAATATTGCCATGGCAGTTCACCTCTAGCCGGTGATGGTTGAGTGCAAGTCTCGTCACACCCTTCACGCGTTTTGCTTGGATCGTGGAGGAAAACTCTAAGCCAAGATGGACACCTTAGTTGCTACACATGGTGTTTACTTCCAACTATCTGTACCTATTACACCTTAAAAAATTGTGTATCCGAGTGCAGGAACCGCATCGTGGAGGATGCATTCCACGCCATGTGATATGAGTGCGTAATTCTAAAGTCCTTTGCATGTGAGGAGTTCTCCTACATGACGTGGGTATGGAACAACCTATTGCATAGTCCTCTTCTGGACCATGTCGTGTTGTATGGGCTGTGGTTCAACCATCACGTTGATCTCTGTCTTGCTCGTGTAAAGGGGTCTCTAGTCTGTATTCAGTATACCAAGTACAAGCATGGGTCCAACGTCTCACCTAAGGGTCGCATGTGTACCTTCCTCGACATCTCTGTGCAATTGAAGACCAGGTGCTTTTGGGGCTCACTCGCCATCATATTGTCAAGTGTTGAAACACTCTCTTCTTTTTGGCTCTCACCTACCACCACCTATTCAACATTCAGTCGTCGGCCGCCAACCTTGTTCCCACTACAATTGTTTTCCCATGGATGGGAGAGTCTACCGTTGTGGATGGGTCCAACCAATCATCCTAACATGTGATCCACTTCCCTGGCTACTGATGATCTAGCCATCTTGGTTGTGGGTCTAGTAGCCTCGTTTGTCCGCTATGGCACGCTTGATCATGTGCCAATCTCAGTCCCCTATGGCATTCTAGTGCCTAGAGATCTCTAGACTTTGTCTCGTACACTGAGGACCAACCTCGAGGCTGCATTTATGTCTTCCTTGATATCTCCTTGCAATAAAAATTCTGATGTAGTTGGGACCCCGCTCACCATTGCATTGTCAAGTTTGGAGTCGCTCTATTTTTTAAGGCTCTCACCTATTGCAACCTGTCTATCATTCTATTATTGGCCACTAACCACATTCCTGCTTGTGTCGCTTCCCGATAGAGTGGGAAACTATGGATCGGTCCGTTAGAAAGTCCTCACTTGTGGTCTCCGGTTGCTAACAATCTTAAATTCTAGGTTGTGGGCCCACTAGCCTGTGTGTTTACTCGGGCACATTTGATCGTGTATCTGTGTCATTCTCCTATGCCACATCTGATCTCGCGCCAACATCAAGCCCTCTGATAAACCTGATTCTTTCCGATGTTGGTTCCCTTTGGCACAACACATCCCGTGCCAGTGGTAGGCTCCTCTATCACACCTCATCCCATGCTAGCTTAAGTCCCCTCTGACTCATCTAGCATCAGTTAGCACCAATTCCCTCTGGCACATCTAGTCCAATGCCCGTGTCCATTTTCTCTGGCACACATGATCCCGCGCTGGTGACAACATCTCCAGTTGCACCTGTCCATGAATCTTGTGCATCCTCTCCCCCTCCCCGCGAGTCCACCACCCTTGCAATTGTGGCCTTGAGGCCTCCTGTACAACATGAGGTGAGCACCTCAACATTGGGCTAATCTTGCAAGTGTGGTGGCCGTCTTTGACCATTGGACTCTAGGGCTCAGCAGACGTTATCTGACGTCTAAAGGCCTGACTCACAGTATTTAGAGTGGCGTCTATGACACAAAGGTCCTTGGCCTGAGTGGCTAGGCAGACTACATTGAGGTAGTCTGCCTAGCCACTATACTAGTGTATCTAGTATGCCTTTAAGGCCACAAGTTGGTCTCCTGTGAGTTGTTGGTTACTTGCGATGTCGTAGCTGATCTTGTTGTGATCAAGTCGAGTCTAAACGCGTGTGTTTCAGCCGTCCTGAGCTCTCCATCCACTGTGCCTGATTCAAGCACATTGAAGGAGGGATTTTGCCAAAGGACTCAGAGCTATGATGTGTTGTTTGTGAGCATGAGCTGGGATCCATCCAAGAGCATGCTGCCTATCAACTTGTTGACCTTCCGCCTAGGCCAAAGACCGTAAAGGCCAAGTGGGTCTGTCACAAAATGATGAAGCCTGACAGCTCGCTGGATTGCTACAAGGCCCTCATCCCAGCAAAGGTGTTCTCACAGGTTGAAGGTGTAGATGTCACTGACATGTTTGCATCTATTGGCCGTATGACCACCACTCACGCATTGTTCATGGTTGTTCCTCATCATGACTGGGAGCTACACCAGATGGATGTGAGCAACATGTTTCTCCACAATACTTTGAAGGAGGAGATTTGCATGGTCCAGCCACCAGGGTTTGAGGCCGGTTACAAGGTTTGACGCTTGCGCGAGGCCTTGTATAGCTTTAGGCAGTTATCCCAATGTTGGAACTTGGAGATCAATGGCAGATTGACTCATGCTTGTGACATGGACATTGATGCTGGCCCATCCCTCTTTTTTAGTCATACAGCTAAGAGCATTACCGCCATGATGGTCTATGGAAATGACTTCCTTGTTGTGTCTCCTTTCATGGAGGTCGTAAAGGAGGCCACCTTGATCTTTCTTGTGCATTCCTTGTGATGGAGACCGTGTGTGATCGTCAGTGGAAAACACTCCTTCTACATCAAACAAACTTCGCCCATATTGAGAGAGAGAACTTTTCTGACCTCAGTGAAGTTACCACAACCTCCACCCCCATCACAACTGACAGACAGGATGCCGAGAAGGCTGCTAATCCAGTACAAGTGGGAGAGGCAGCAAACATGACCCTGCACTTACGCCTCAATGGCTCTCTAATGTACCTAGCCACAACCACATGACCGAACATTGCCTTCGCTCTCACCCTCATGGAAAAGTTCTCGTAATCTCCTTGAGGAAGAGTCCTTCACGCTTCAGTGCGAATAGTGCAGCATGTGGTTTCCACACAGTGCCTCGTACTCTGGTTTTGATAGTAGTGTTTACTGGTAGTTGACAGCTACAAAGATAACGTCTAGGCCAAAAGTCTTGGTTGGCGCAGTCGAACATGCTACATGTTCCTGCTAGGTGGCACCGCTATGTCGTGGCACATCGGCAAGCAAGACTAAACTGCACATAGCTCATTAGAGGCTGAGTATGTTCCGCTGAGGCTGGGATTGCTAGAGAGGTGTGGCTACAACATCTATTTCATGAGTTGCATCATTTTATGCCTTGTGTTGTTCTGCGTGTTGACAACAAGATTACTCTTGCCATTGCTGAGATCTCTGATGTGTCTCATGTGTTCACAAAGCACAGTATCAGTGAGCATTGCCTTGTGCGTGATCTTGTGCAGTCACGAGTGATCTCCACTATCTGGGTCATCACAGATATACTGCGGGCTAACTTCCTGACCGATGTACTGGCCCGTGGAAAGTTTGTGATGGCCATTCGTTAGACTGTGATTTGTCCCTTACCCCAGGGTGGCTGAGAGTAAGGTATGTGAGCACGGACTGTTGAACATCTCGTTAGACGCCAACGTTAGTTTTGCACGTGTATGGACATGCATACCATGGGGGAGTTTTTTGAGGTGAGCCGTCCTTGTCTGTTTGTATAGCTTGCTACGACCACTTTGCCATGTTCACGCAAGTGCAAATCCCTGGTGCAAACCGGGTGTATCAACGAGTGGTGATTACAACCACTAGCAGCTCCCAGATAGGTTGTAAACTGGGTGCATTGTGCTAGCCTTAACTGGCAGCAATGAAGACCAAGGAGAGGCCGGTGCAAACCTTCCATTGCATATGGAGGCGTAGAATGGTCTTGAAGGAGTATGGGAACATGTATGAGAGAGAAGGAGTAAATTGTACTTGTTTTCCGAGTGTGAACATGCAAGACAGTATATACACAATGACACGTCCTATGCGTCCTGAGGTAATTGAGCCATGTCATTTATGTCCAATTACCCCAAACACACACACTTGATTAGTAATGTGCAATGCTAAAACACATTTCAAGGATCATTCAAATAGAATAAGTGGACGACCGACGATGCTCCCTCTAAATTGTTTACTAAAATCACGTGTACAACATCTCTTATATACATGACTACAAGAATCTCATTGAACTTGCTTGCGAATTGTATTCCGTTCTAAATTTTGTAAAATACAGAACAAAGTATATGGGTCCCAAATACGTTTAGCTGCTACTTTATGAATTTGTACACACCCTTGTACATTCTAAAAGACTACGTGATGTTTTTCATATGGAAACCATTACATAAGTGTACTGTATTCATTCAACGCATAGCACAGACACTATGTGTCAAAATGGATGGCCCCACGCTCGAACGTGACATGGTCAAGGTAGATGTCCGCCCCTCCCTCCACCCTCTCCTAAGTCGGAGCGCATTAGGTAGGGGGTGTATTGGGTATTGCATATGGTAGGATTGTGAAGAAGCACACAAGTGCACAACTTTGCTTGTGTACATTTATCAGCCGATGTACAATATACTCTCCGGTACACTCTCCCAATACACTAGAGAATTGTGGAGGGGTGGTGTGGTGGAATTCCAATCGGGTGAGGTCTTTCCTTGGAAGTTACCCGTATCGCAATATGCGTCCAAGCAAGGTTCATGTTTCATACTCTAGAATGAACTGCCGGATCATGTCACTAAGTGTTCACTATCACAAGAACGGATCACAATCAGATTTAGCCTCCAACTATTGTCTACATTCTACACTTGCCAATACACTCGTCAGATACACTTTCCTCTTTTGAGAAGGATGGGATGGAGAGTCTTCATTACTCTCCCAAGGAGTCAAAGTGTATCAAGGAAATGTATTGGGTGGTGTGTCCAGGAGGAGAGCGAATCAAGACACAAGTGCACAAATACACTTGTGTACGCTTTTTTGCGTATCCATGATACACATCCCAATACACTCCTCCAATACACTAGTCGTGTTATGGGAGAGGATGGACTTCTTGTCTAGGTACGGTTTCTTTGTCAACAACGTGCCCATAGTGCATTATGTACGTAAGCAAGTTCTGATGTTTTTGCTTTTTCGGAAAAATGTTGGATGGTCATGATCAATGATGTAGATCAACTTCCATGTGGTTGATAAACAATACACATGTGTATTTGGATGTCTGCGTGTGTATAGTTCAACAGTGTTGAGTTTTGAAAGCATTCCATGCCATTTTACAATGTCTCTAATACTTACAAGCACAAACAGCTTACAAGTATCATGATATCACCCTCCTTAGATCAAGATCAGTGTAACAACATGGACTCGGTGCATGTTCAGCATCTCGTGGTGCATCCATTGTACAGACTATCCACATGCCTCTTAGTCAAACAAAAATGTTTGCTTTATGGCCAACAACACAATGGCAATGAACATGGTATTGAAGTAGTAAAGGCCACACACTCGTCAAAGGACTTGTTTGGTTTGCTGTTGGCTTTGTTTTCATCAAAACTAATTCACTGGTGTTGTCAAATTGACTAAAGTTCACAAAACTTTGCGATCACTTGTCTTTCAACTTGCTCTGAACTATGATGTTATTATCGACACACCAATAATTTGTAGGCAAGTTTGTTTTGCACTGCGTTCACATACTCCACGCATGTCGCGTACCACATTTTACATGACCAAGGTAGCATGGTATCAGTCACAAACCTTGGTCCACCAAAAAGAGGATTGACATTTGTACCATGGTTATACCTGTGGTGTCACCCTTGCTCGTGCAAGGCGTGCATTCTCAATAACCTTATGTTTGTCAATACAAGGAAATCCATCCACCACTACCATGATCCAAGTTCGTTGAGGTTACCCTCATAAAAATGTGATTTGTTTGTAAAACACGTGCCCATGGTTCTTTTGGGATTATCTTTCTATGATAGCAATCAGGATAGACAAGTTTTAATATACATCTGTGTATTAAGATTTTCATCAATATTGTCAAGGACTCAAATCAAATTGGTTTTTTACATTTTTTCTTGACATGAATTTTGTCGCAATGGCTGTGTGTAACTATTATGTACATACCGGCAAAACTCTATACAAATTTTGGTAACACGACCACACTCGAGTTCATTTAGATGTATTTCAAATTTCAACAACCTGTTTCTAGCACTTTAAATAACACACACAATGCACTTTTCCAGGAACTCACCCCAAGAATAGATTCCATGTGGTTTGTTGGTGGTACAATGCAAGCAAGCTTGACTAGCTGGCAAGTTGGCTACTTCTTGTTAGCTGGCGCAAGAGGGAGCAATTGGCGCCCATGTTATCAGTGTAATCAACACCTGCTCTACCGTCGATGTTTGTACGGCTAGTCTGACCATTATTCATGCTTGCAATCCTTTTGGTAATTGCCACAATGGTGTACTTTTCACCCTTGGAAAAGTTCAACCACTCAATTAACGTCTCTCGTAAATCGACGCTTGTGTAAATGGTATGATGGGCACTTCATGTACTGGTACAATGGTGTTTACGTTAATGTAGAAGCACTCTATCCTATGATATGTCTATAGTACTTCCCTTATTTACCATACTGGTGACACTAACACTCGATGGTGTAATCCACAGTCACAGGTCCAAAGAGCCTCGCAGTCGGTAATTCCTCGTGTCTCTCGCTCCTCAGTGTACCACAAACAGTGTTACACATAACCTCAGACTACCAAGCAACTTGGCCGTCGTGGATGCAGCACGCGCGGTTCGTAAGCAAGGATTCGTTATGGATGTTTCCTCATGAGCGCCAAGTAGCCCTGCCTCTAGTGGCCTTGGTCTTGTCGATGACTGCAGTGCCTTCTCCCTTTGCACTATTACTATGGCTACCATCACCTCTGCCCTTGCTACTCTTTGTGCTCCCCTACCACCACCTCTTTCCCCGCATCCCTCCCCTCCACGTCCTCCACGTCTTCTCCTTTCCATTTCCATCTTAGAGGTATTTGCTGCTCCTTCTGCCGGCGAGCACCTACCTTTTCATTTGCCAGCTCGGCTGCCCCTCCCTTGCTTGTTGACTCTCCTAGCCCAGGTGTTGCTCCCAGTGGTGTTTGGGCTGGTGGTGGTGCTAGAATTCCTGGTGGTGCTGTCACCACCCCTTGGTTTCTTCCTTATCGTTGTTGCTTCTGTTCCCATCCTGCTCACATGGTTGGTGCTGTCGGTGACCCCGTTGCTGCAGTTGGCTTTCTTTGCGGCTGGTGACTACGGGAGTGCCGTTACGGTGGGTGCTACCTGCGGTCCTATCCCCACTGGTGGCGTCGCTATCGCCGGTGCAACCATTGTTGCCGGTGCTGCCATTGTTGCCGATGGCACCGTCCCTACTTGGTGGTATTGTCTCGTTGGGGCCATCCCTATGGGTTCCATTCCCCCTGGTGATCCTGCCCCTGTCCTTGCCCATACGGAGGCTCGCCTTGGCTTCCTCCTGGCCCCACCCTTTGTCCCAATACCCTCGATCCATGCTCCTGGACATATCAGTGGCACAGTATTCAGAGACAAGTCCCCTCACTTTGTCCCCTTGACCTATATGTACGGCCTTTGGGAGCACTATGACCCTGCTCCTCTCCTCTCTCTTGCATATCATAATTCTAGTGTCCTTAAATTCCACCTCCCTCACTCTAATGTCCCATACGTCACTCTTTGCCGGCCTGATCGGCTTACCCCGACGGCCACTCTCCCCACTTGTCATCGTGAGGCGTGTTCTGCCCCTTTTGTCCGTTACTTGTCCAACTCGCTCCTCTCCACACATCCCTTCTTACCAGCCTCTCTGCCCTCCATTGCTGTCTTAAAGAGTCCCTTGTGCATACTTGGATCACGCTAAGCTCGATTTAGAGCACGTTCCTCACGGCCATTGCCTCCTTGACCGGTCAGGCTTTCATCATCTTGGTTATCGCTAGACTTGGGCCTACCTTTCCTGGTGCTCGCACATCCCTTCCTCTTGCCCTTGCCCTTCAAATTGCATTTCAGACCCTAGGCGTCATTTGGCCGGCCCTCCTTGATGACCTTCGCCCCTTTCAGACTGCATCCCAGCTTAACGTTACACTCTCAGATGTCTATTCACTTCTCCTTTATCCTTTACATGGAATCCGTCGTCCCCTGTTACCCATGGTCTTGCTGTCCATGCCATGCCTGAATTCCGCGGCAATGGTGCCGGTGGTGGTGTGCGTCCGTCCATGTGTTGGAGCTATCAGGTTGTGGGTCATCGTCATGACGTATGCCCCCTCCCTCCAACTCCAGATCTTCACAAGCACATTGCTCACCAGCGTGCCACCCTTCATGACCACGCGTACGTCGCCCCTACCGTTCCTCTTGCCACGGGCTTTCCAGTGTCTCCCCTGGCTGGCGCCTCCCATAACCCACCGTCTCTTGTTGCAATTGCTCCTCCCTCACAAAGGACATGATCATCATCCTCGTTCACCACTTCCTTGCTGAGGGCGTGCTGGGTGGTCTTCCTTCTGCTGGTACATCATCTTTGTTTGACCTCCTTGCTTTCCATGCCTCATGTTCTCCTCCCCCTTCCCCCCTTCCTCCCCTTTTACCCTTACCGATCCCGTCCCCTTGTATGACGCCTTGTTGCCTCCTCTCCGGCACAGAGCGTGTCGTGTCCCCTTCTTGGGTTGTCGAGAGGGCTGCGACTGACCAGAAGTGCTACGTTCATAAGATTTTTACAACGTTCTTCCTTGCTTACGTGATCACTTCCCTATACACAAGTGACAGTGCTGCACTCCCTATCCTCAGTGCCAGCATTGTTTGCTTGACTTCCCTAGTCATTAGCCTCTCCTTGTCTTCAGTTTTCTACATCCCTGTCCTTGACTTCTCTCTTCTATCTTTTCTCTTGATTTCTGTAGGTTCTCCACCACCTATATCCATGGCCTTCTTGCTGTCACTGATTGTGCTAGTGGCCGTGTCGTCCTCCTCATTTGTTTTCATCACCATGAGGGTTTGCATCAGGTTCTTGGCCCCCACTCCATTCTCCTGCGAGCTGCTCGTGTTGTAGCTCTTGTCACTCTTTCTTGA
Organism: Penium margaritaceum; assembly: GCA_023375785.1. NCBI lineage: Eukaryota > Viridiplantae > Streptophyta > Zygnematophyceae > Desmidiales > Peniaceae > Penium > Penium margaritaceum. The sequence goes on along the minus strand of SZWC01004782.1, from coordinate 132,750 downwards.
TCTTCTCACTCGCATGTCCCACATCGCCGCTTGTGCCACCTTCGTGTGTTTGTGATTCCCTCTATCCTGCCCACTCTCCTTGCTTACAGTCTGTTTGCCCCATGGTTTTGCACCCCATGTATTGTCGACTGCACCCGTTGTACTGTCAACAAGATGCACTATCTTTCCTTTCCTTCTTTTCCCTCTCGTGTGGCCAATGTACTCGAACTCATTCACGCGGTCATACTTGGCCCTCTATATGACAAGTTTCTTGTTGAGAATGCCATGTACATTCCAAGCCTGAACGATGACTATCCCCTCTTCACATGGGTCTTATTCCTTTGAGCTAGGAATGAGGTAGCACATACCATGCAGACGTGATACGCATTCTTCCAGAGACAAAGTCGTCACCAGATTCTCTACTGTCATTCAAATTGTGGCGGTGAGCTATTCTGTGACAATGTAGCATTCTTTGATTGTGAGGGCATCGTCCACGAGCTCTCTACCCTCTACTTGTCTCAATAGAATGGAGTCATGGAATGCTAAAACTACATGCTTACATATGGCGTGTGCATGATGATGGTGGAGGCTTGGTTCCTTGATCACTGCCACATCTTATGGTCCGAGACAGCTCACTATTGCATGTGAAAATTGGAACCAAATCCCTCATGGTCCCCTTGCTCCTAACACTACTTTGGCTTTTTCTTTGGTCACCGCGTTGACCGCGGCTAGGCTATGGTGTGGGACACCTTGGCCACAGTCTACCTTGCCCCTCCCTCCTAGTCTGGCATGCTCGATTTCCCTGGCCACCTATGCATTACCCTTGGGATCGCTCTTCTCTCTTCTGTACACCGCTTCTGGGATTTGATAGCCCATCGACTCGTTAAGTCATGTCATTCTCATTTCAAGCATATGTTGTGCAGCTCCTTTTGCGTGGACCGCTGTCTCCCGCCTCCCTCCCTCTTCTCACCATCCCCCAGTGCCTTCCGTCTCACCCTTTATGTAACCCGTCGCCTCTGATCTGTCCTTGCCTCTACGTCGTCTTCATCCGCACTGCTCCCGGACCCCATTCCTGACCTGCCCTTTCCCGCTCCATCGCAAGCCTTTCATGTGTCCCTCCATCTCATTCAAAGACCTCTCCATCTCTCCATGTGTCCGCACCCCCACCCACAATCGTGTTCCCCCCTATACCCATCCCTCCTTTCCTTCCCCTTGGCGCCTATTCATCCATCGTGCCTCCTATTCCACTCGTCCTCTCCTTCACCTACTCTACCTCCTCCTTTGCCTCCCATATCCCTCTCCCACCATCACGGTGGTCCACCTTCTGTCTCTTCTCTCCCTTCACTCATACCAGGCCCCATGCCTTCTCCTCTCCCTCCTCTTGGCTTCCCACCCTCACCTCCCCCGGTGCCCCTATCACTCACCCTTACCCAACCATTTGGCTCTCCCCGTGCCCTCCGCACTGATTGCTTCCCAGATCCCATCCTCCTCTGTGTCAAGGATGTTCCAGAGGACATGCCTCCACATTCATCCTCCTCCATCGACCTCACAAGTGGTCCGATTCTCAATGTCAGGAGTTCATCCCCTCCGTCTTTGTCCCCAATTGTCCCTTCTCCATCCTTGCCCCTCCCTCCTCTCCTTGACGTCCTCACCTGCAAGACCCTCCTCCCCCTTCATATACCTCCTCCACATTTCCTCTCACCGCTTGGTCTCTTGAACCCGCTGCCGCATCACCCGCTCTGGCCCTTCCAGCCCGCCCTACTCCTTCCCTTGTTCTCACTATGGTTGCTGCCCCACTCCCTCCCTTCCCCCTACCACCTTCTGTTGCATAGCTTCTCTTGTCTCTCCCTCTACCCGCGCCTACATCCACACAATTTCCCTTGCTTGTCTTGCTCCCTATCTCTTCTTCTTCCTCCTTGACACCCGCCACGACCCTGGCTCCTGCCGTGCACCTTCCATCTGGGTCAAACCCATGCTTGCCTTGCGTTTTGCCATGCCTTGAATCCTTGCACTGACCACCACTTTTTCTTTAACCCTGTGTCTACTACATGCGCCCTAGCGGTCACGTTGGTCCCATCCGTTGTTTCACCTTGCCCTCCCCTTGTCGAGGCTAACCCTTCTACTCTCACCAATGCTCTTCCTCATTTGGATGCTGCAGCTTGGCACAAGGCTTGCATTGTGGAGCTTGCCACATTGACCAAGCATTGTGTGCTTGAGCTCGCAGACCTTCCCCTTGGTCGCACGATAGTCAAGGCCAAATGGGTCTTGCACAAGAAACTTACGCTTCGGGTACTCTTGAACATTGTATGGCTCGCCTCACTACAAAGGGCTACTTCTAAGTTCCAGGCATTGAATTTACCCTATGCCCAGGTTGATAAGTTCACGATGAGTTGTCTTGTCATCTGCATCGTCGGGCAGTTATTGTCGGAGCTCCACTAGATGGACGTGANTTACGGCCTCCGCCAATCCCCTCGTTATTGGAATGAGGAACTCTCCTCCACCCTCATCCATGACGTGTTCATCGAAATCAGGCTGACCCCTCCCTCTTTGTTGGTGGCACAACTATCATGCTTACCTTCATTTTGGTGTATTTCAACAACCTCCTCATCACATTGCCCTCCTTATCCGCAATACTTAAGGTAAAAGGTCTCCTCTCCTTAGCGTTTTGCATAAAGGACCATGGTCGTGTGACCAAGGGGTCACACGACCATGTTCTGGGGCATGCATACTAAATGGCTCCTCACCTGTCTCCTTATCCACCACGAGCACTATGTATAGATCCTTGCTCACCGCTTCTCCCCCATCATTGACCTCTCCCGTCCCCTCCACACTACCTCTTTCCCGTGCCACCGGGTACCTAGCTTGCCCTGTGTGTGGTCCATGATATGGAGTCTGGTATGCTCAAGAGCATTGTCACTTTCCATTCCATTGCCGGATTACCGAAGCACTTGGCTGGCACCGCCTGTCAAAACATCGCCTGCATAGTGGATTTCATCACCTAGCGTGCCTGTGAGCTTTGTGCGGCCCACCTCTGTGCAGCCAAGTTTGTCCTAAGTTATGTCCTTGGCTCTGTGCATACTGCCCTTCTCTTCTCGGCTGGGTCTAGTGTACCGCTCCTTGAGGGGTATGCTAACAACAGAAACGCCCGTGACTCGGATACTCAAAACTCAGGTGGCTTTGTCTTCCTCCCCGGGGCCACTATCATTTCTTGGTAGTGTAGGAAGCAAGATTGCATCGCTCGCAGTACAAGGGAGGTCGTGAACATGGCCTTAGGTGGTGCCGTCACTAAGGCGGTGTGGATGCGTCGTACCCTTGGCAAGCATTGCCTTCCCACACCGACCATGTCACTCTGTACAGACTCTGAGAGCGACATGGCTATTATGATGAATATGAGTGCCCTTCATCATCGCACAAAGAACATCAACATCGAGCACCACTATGTGTGTGGTGTTCTTACCATAGATGGTTTTCCTTTGACACATTTTCACAAAGGCCTTTCATTAGCTTGCCTTCACCATGAGCATCACTGCTCTTGGTCTCTATACCCTCCTCCCACTTGATCATTGCTCATCTTTTTTCCCTCATTGTCTTATGTTTTTCCTCATCTCCATGTGGTCCTCTGCTCAATGACCCCTTTTCTGATGCTCCTATGTCTCCTAATTTGTCCCAAGTTTCCTTTTGTGTGTGAACTGTGTAGGTTGTCCTCCCTCGTTGACTCCATCGTTGGCCCATCGTTTCCCTCTAGATTGTATCCATGCCTCTGTACGGTTTCCCCCCTTCCCCCTGCCTCCTCTGCCGTACACCCCCTGTGTCTCTCTCACTCATATGCCTCTAGGCATTTGGGTGTAGGCCCTTGACACTCTCCAAGTGGAACGCCTGTCCGTGTAGTCTTCCGTTGCTCAGGTGTCCACGCCGAGTGCTACCCTTAAACTGCCCTGGTTCTCCCCGGTGGGTGCCTTTGGATGAGTGCTTCCAGGTGGGTTATCTTAGAGAGATGCCTCGGCTTTGTGCTTTTGTTTGGCTGCTCCTAGATGGGTCATCCTGGTGGTGTACTTCTGATTGGGTGCTCCTAGCAGGGTATTTTGGAGGGGTGCTTCTCGAGGGGTGTTGCTGGTTGGATGCTCCTGGAGGGGTGCTTCAAAGATATACTTCTGGAGGGGTACTTCTGGCTGGGTGCTCCTGGAATGGTACTTGTGGCTGGATACTTTTGGAGGAGTGCTCCCAGCGAAATGCCCTTGGTTGAATGCTTCTGGAGGGGTGCCGCTACCGTGATACCACGGGTACGGTGTGGCCTGTTGGGTATATTTGGAGGCACTACGGTTGTTCCATGCTCCTACCACTATCGTGCTCAGCCTCCACCGACTCTCTAGCCCTTGGTGTGTGCTCATCTTCTATGTGGTACTGCTGTCGGCCACTAACCTCACAGGCTTGCATGGTGGACGTGGTTGGCGGCGTAGTGTTTAAGCTTTTTGCTCTCAACACCCGCCCTTGCTTACGTTATCTTGTTGAAGTAGTTAACCAGTGACTTTTTAGCACGTCTAGTCCTAGGTGACTTTCCGATCTTGACTGCCTGTTGGGCTACGCATGTTGTGATTTGCATGTGACATTCAACTGCGTGTAAAGAAGTTTTTTAGCCTGATATTACCATTTCCCCAAGAGTCGTTGAACCACGCAGGTGCTACGACAGGTGCGGGCACCGCACAAATCCAAACTCACAACTGTACCGGCCATCTGTTGGTCATGTATCAAGAGCTACTTGCTCACCATGTCACACATTTTGCACAATCAAGTGGTTTCAAAACAGCGTCGAGCTTGATGCCCAACGGGGTCCGGTACAGGAGCTCGGTTCACTCACTTTTCAAATGAAGCTTTGATCCCCTCTCGTCGACTATATCACCACCTCGCTCCCCCTTTCCCTATCAAATCCTGACAGCTCTAATCCATCGCAGCTATCGAGAGCTCTAAGCTCTTCACCTGACCAAGTTTCACACCTCTTGCCTCACAAACCCTAGAGTCACTGCCCTTCGGTCCCCCCTATCTCCACCGGCTCCTTCTTCTCCTCTCTCTAACTCTCGTCCTTGCCACTTTGGCCCTGGTCAATCGGTGCGTGAGAAGTGGGATTGCTCGTCCAAAATGAATTCAATTTTCCAAATACACCACACCTTGCCATCCAATAGGATGGAACATACTAGAACATTTATCAAAGATGACTTGTTTAGTGTACGATGCCTTCTTGTACATTTTTACACCACACACAAAACCTTTGTACTCGATGATGCATCATATTTGTAGTTCAATCAAAGGATGTAACGTGTCGTGTCTCCAGCTCCTGCTTTGAAGTCGTCGTTGGAGTTTGCAGAATGGCGTTCTCAGTCCGCGTCAGGGGTTTACCCCCTTCGCAGGACTGAGGGGCAATCGTCGTCAACGACCCAGAGCAGGGAGACTCGAATATTTCGAGTCTCCGGAGGCCCATATCTGTTTTTAACCAAACCCCTAGTTTTGGGACCCAACTCGGCGATTTCTACCTCGAACACGTGTGTTCGCACGAGTTGTTTTGTTTATTTCATGTCAAAGTTCGTCGAGAACGAAATTCAATTTACATTTTGCCGTTCTGGCGCAAAATCGTCGCGTGCGAGGCATGCTAGCGATTTTGCGCCAGCTCTCTCTTTCGACCTCATCCTCGCTCCCCCTATCCCTCGTCCTCGCTTGCTTGTTTTGCAAGGAGGGCGAGGGGGGGCGAGGGCATGAGGCTACGAGGTCTCGCCCTCGAGGCCCTTGTGGCCTCTCAGCCACCGATCGGGCTCAGGCCGCAATCGGCGGCTGGCGGCTGGCCGGCTGGTGGCCGGCCGGTCGCTTGGCCAGCTGCCGGCCGTCCAGCCAGCCGGCAGCGAGCTGGCTGGCAGCCAGCGAAGTGCTGGCCACCGGCCAGCCCTCGCTGACGTGAGGGGTGGTGCGCAACCACCCCTCGCTTCAGCGAGGAGGGAGGGCCAAACCGGCCCTCCCGCTACATTCCTCCCCACTTATTATGAACCGTCCCGGTTCATGAACAACAAGTAGGATTGTCAGTAAGTGAGTCATCAACATTGTGAAAGAAAATTAATAATTTCAATCACCAGCTAAACATGAACACGTGCATGGTACTTAGACCTAAGTTGCAGCTTGTCGGTCAGCACGGCTAGCGGCCTCCCCCCTTTAGGCTGGAGCGTCCCTCCGACAACCATGTTGGGCGTCCCCAATCTCCTATGGTCGATGTCCATAAATGCTGCCATGTGGAAATGTTGTTCACTTTTTCCGGGTTCAGGTGGTACATCCTGCCACGCGTTGATCTGTGCGACCTGCAAGCTCACTCTAGTACTCGTTGACCACCCCTGTGGGCAACCGAGATTCGGACTCCCATGAATAATGTTCAGGTCCACAACTGACCCAATGAACAAGGTACTTCCTGACAACGCGCGACCGAAGAGTACGCTCTCGGTGCTAGAGTAGGCGAAGGACCTCGTATTGGCCGTTGGCAGCCAGGACCGCCGGCGGTGGCTGAACGGTTCCTTCTGCCGTGTATGGAGCTAGCAGGCTCACATGAAACACGTCATATATCTTCATACTCGGCAGAAGTAGCAATCAGTATGCCACTGGCCCGATGCGTGCCACAATGGGAAATGGCCCAATCCACTTTGGTAGAAGTTTTCTTGCCCCTGGCGACTTGAGCTGAAGGTTTTTAGTGCTAAGCAGCACTTTGTCACTGATGTCAAACGAGACCTCCTGGCGACCTTTGTCAGCATATGCCTTTTGTCACTGCCGAGCTGCTTGAAGGTGACCCTTCGCCTCCTGTAACAAGGAGTCGATGCGCTTGGCAAAGGCTTGAACGGAAGGAACCTGCCCTCCTGTACTCCCACTCTTCACCAATGAAGAGGGTACCACTAGATGCCGACCACTGTTCGATACGAACGGTGTGAACTGTGTGGATTCGTTCACCGAGTTGTTCACCGCAAACTCTGTCGGTACTAGGAATTCGTCCCAATCATGCATGGCAGGGTCCACGTACATGCGGAGCATCTGCTCCAGAGTGCGATTCATGCGCTCTGTTTGTCCGTCAGTTTGAGGGTGAAATGTTGTCGACATTTGTGACTCACTGCCAAAGTATTCGTGCATCTTTTGCCAGAACTTACTAGCAAATTTTCGATCTTGATCGAAGATAATGCGCAACGGCAGGTCGTGGTACTTTACGACACCCTCAAAGAAGAGACAAGCGGTCTCCTCTGCGTTCACGTCAGTGGTTGTAGGAATGAAGTGTATCATCTTCGTCAAAAGATCCACAACCACTAGCATTGCATCATGGCCACGGGCCATGTCCGGAAGACTAGTAATGAAGTCCATGCTGACGCACTCCCATGGAGTCCCAGGAATGGGAAGCTGTTGGAGGAGTCCAGCAGGCTTCTTGTTACTAGCCTTATTCCAAAGACATGGGTCACATGTCATGCAATACTTACGGACATCAACACTCCACCCTGGCCACCAATAGGGGTCCGAGACAGCCTGTCCGGTCTTTTGGGGTCCCACATGACCTGCGACCGGCGGGTTGTAGAACTGGGAGATAACCTTTGCTCGAAGGTCTCCCGAGTTTGGCACAACAACTTGTTCTCTGTGCCAGAAGATTCCTGCGGCCTCCACCAAACCGTACTAGTCCAGATCTTGAGAGTCCTGAAACCAAGAATCCACGCAGTATCCCATCCAGATCCTGTTTACAAAACCGTTGTAATGGATAATCTCTCGTGGCGGTTGCCGCAGAGGTGCAGGGGGATTTGGTGGTTGTATTGTTGCTGTTGCAATGGCCATAAAATACCCACTGACCTCAGTGGTTGCTTTAATTTCCACAAGCTGTTGGCTTAGTGGATCAGCCACATTGATGCGTCCTAGCCGATATTCCCATGTGAACGAGAATCGACTCAAGTATTCGCTCCAACGCGCCTCTCGTCTTGACAGGTTCGGTTGCGTTTAGAAAAACACCAATGGATTATGGTCGGTCATGACCGTCACACCCCCTTCAGCACCCTCAAGATAGCAACGCCACATCTTGAAAGCGTGTACTACCGCAAGGAGCTCTTGATACCTAGTCGTGTACCGCGTTTCCGCGGGAATGAGTTTCTGGCTCTCGTACGCAACTGTGTGATTGTTCTGCATGAGGACAGCTCCGAGTCCTACTAACGACGCATCACATCGAACCTCACACGGATGGGATGGATCCGGAAGAGCTAGGACGGGCACCGTGGATAGGAGCTCTTTGACCTTTAGAAAAGCATTCTCGCAATCAGGTGTCCATTCCCAACGCACGTCTTTTTGCGTGAGCCTGGTTAGCGGTGCTACCAGGGTTGAATACCCTTGAATAAACCGTCAAAAGTAGTTTGCAAGGCCGAGGAAAGACCGTATCTGCCCAACATTCCCTGGACGTGGCCAGTCCACAATGGCTTGGACCTTTCGTGGGTCGACACGGATGCCGTCCTTGCCAACGACGTGTCTAAGGTATTCGAGTTCATCTTGTGCAAACTTGCACTTGCTCACTTTTGCATAGAACTTCTGCTCCTGAAGGATTGTGAGAACTTCGCGCAGATGTTCTATGTGCCATTCCATTGATTTGGAGAAAACCACGATGTCGTCCAGGTAAACCAAGACAAACTGTCCGATTTGCTCGGCGAATGTTCAGTTCATTTCTCCTTGGAAGGTTGCCGGGGCATTCGTAAGCCCGAAGCATAACACTCGGAACTGATAGTGTCCCATGTGCATTTGAAACGCGGTTTCGGACATATCATCTTCCGTGATGTGGATTTGGTGGTACCCTTGAGAGAAATCCACGGACAAAAACACTTTTGCGCCTTGGAGTTGGTCAAAAAGGTCCTCAATCCACGGTAAGGGAAATCGATTTTTCACCGTCAGCTTGTTCAACGCCCGGTAATCCACGCACACGCGTAAACCACCGTCCTTTTTGTTCACAAAAAGAATCGGCACACCATACGGCGAGCTTTTGGGCTTGATCCACCCCTTTGCAAGGAACTCTTTGATTTGGCGTTTGGCCTCTCGCCTTTCTGCTAGACTAAGGCGATACATGGGTCTGAACGGAGGAGTCACCTCTGGTTGCAGCGGAATCGTGTGGCCCATGTGTCTTTCTGGTGGAAGCCCATCCGGTGGGTCTTGGAATACATCCGAGAACTCCGCCAACAGAGATCTGATCTCTTGTGGCATGTCTTCCGTCACGTCGTCCTCCACTTTGTGCATCTGAGCCAAGAAGTATCGACAACCTTGTCGAATACGTCTCTTGACCTGCATTGCAGACAAGCTGCCATGGACTTTGAGTCGGGTCGGTGATAATTCCGTACTCGGAATCAACGTAAAGCGGCGTTGTCCTTGTTTTGGGACCCAAACCGGGGATTTTTACCTCAAACTCGTGTGTTCGTACGAGTTATTTCATTTGCTTAATGTCAAAGTTCGTCGAGAACAAACTTCGATTTACGTTTTGCCGTTTTGGCACGAATTCGTCGCGTGCGAGGCACGATGGCGATTTTGCGCCAGCTCTCTCTTGACCTCACCCTCGCTCCCCCTATCCCTCGTTCCCGCTTGCTTGTTTTTCAAGGAGGGCGAGGGGGGCCGAGGGCACGAGGCCACGAGGCCTCGCCCTCGAGGCCCTCGTGGCCTCTCACCCGCCGATCGGGCTGAGGCCGCGATTGGCGGCTGGCGGCTGGCCGGCCGGTGGCCGGCCGGTCGCTTGGCCGGCCGCCGGCCGTCCAGCCGGCCGGCAGCGAGCTGGCCGGCGGCCAGCAAAGTGCTGGCTGCCGGCCAGCCCTCGCTGACGCGAGGGGTGGTGCGCAACCACTCCTCGCTTCAGGGAGGAGGGAGGGCCGAACCGGCCCTCCCGCTACAAAGGACTCCTATGGTGTATACGAGAACGGTTTGTAGAACGTTGTGAAAAACATGAGGTGTATCATTTGACTCATCCAAATTATGTTTAAAGTCCATCATGTACATCTTCTTGAAGGTATCATCCAAAAAAAAGGGATGAATTTTGCATATAGTGTATTCAAGGATGACAGACACCAGGGGTAAAGGGGGGAATGTGATGGAAGGTAAGTAGAGAAAAAGACACGCATAAAGAAACACACAGGGATGGAGATAACTAGAGAGGCAAAGAGAGGGAGGCAGAGGGAGGGGAGAGGGAGATGGGGAGTCTGACAGAGAGAGATAGAGGTGGGAAGAGTTAACTCGACAATGTGGAGGAGATTTGGAGAGAAAGAGAGGAGATAGGAAGAGAGAGAGGGGAGAGAGAGAGAGAGAGAGAGAGAGAGAGAGAGAGAGAGAGAGAGAGAGAGAGAGAGAGAGAGAGAGGGAGAGAGGGATAGGAAGGGAATGGAAAAAGCAAATTCTCAAAAAAGAATTATGCGGTACAAAGATAAAGTATGGAGGAGATGGAGGGAGGGGGGGAGGGATAGTTTTTATGAACAAGTGTAAGGATTAGATGGGGTGCAATATGAAGAAGTGACACAAGAAAACGGTGAGTGGTTTTCTCCAACTACACATAGGATCACATGGCACTAAAATACATTCACCATATTCATTTATGGGTGATATGGTGAATTCTAAAACATTGCTATGTTAAAGTCACACTGCAAGAGCACGCAAAAAACAAATGTTTCGCTTCATTCCAGTAAATGTACATGCTACCAAAACATTGAGACGAGTTCAAACCAAAGTGGCTCAGTTGGTTTACCGATGGGGATAATAAAACACCTATCATTGCCAATATTCAAATGTCAAAAAGCATAACAATTAATCTCATTTCCTTTTTAGATTCAATCAAATGATGAAACGTCTTCAACAAGGTGTTACCGAGCAGGGAGATACATTGGACAACCTATTTGCAAGAGGAAGATGTTGTGTCTGATGAATGACATCACCTAACAGAGACAATTAGGAGAACTTGAACATCATCAAGTGCAAGAACATCATGATAAGATATGAATCAAATCCTTGGTTTAGTAATCCTACCATGATACACTTGGGAAAGCAAACTCTACCGGGTTCTTTTGTTTATGTTTTTGTTTATCTCCTAAATCTTGTTTTTCTGACCCATCAGGCTCAAGATTCAACCAACACCATAACTCATGCCAGTGTGTGGCCGTCAACAAAGCAGTTAGATATCAAATTTTGTAGATTTGTTAGAGCCATACAGAAACATACAAGACATTGACTGTCATTCTAGTGTTCACTTTAGCTGACACTGGCTGATATCGCATCATGCACTATGATGTCTTGCATGAAAGAGGATTTTCTCTCCACATGTACACCTTGCCAATTAACTCTGTGGTTAGAAACCATCCATGGCCTGTGTGAAGACGTTCTACATTTTGCATGATTACATCAGGGGTATGTTTTTTAACAGTCCAAAAACTGCACTCCACATGCTTCAATGTTACTTGGTCACTTTGGGGAAGGGCGAAAAATAGAATCATGAGCTACACTGAAGTTTTGATGTGATGTGATTGAATTCTAGATGGAGTTAGACATTCTTAAGATGCACCATGCACATTTCTCACCCCCTTGAATTGTCAACAGAGACTATGAGAGACACTATATGTCACACATTCTTGCGTGTGTCACAAACAATTAGAAACCAATACCTCTAGTTGACTTTCTTTCACACCTTTACACGTGCACTTGACACTGTGGACCCATTCAATCAAATGGAATTAACACTTGCCTCAATTGTCCGAATTTCCGAATCTGTGTATCATGCTTTTCAACTCTAAACCATATAAGCTCGGACACACATAAGAGGTAAAAAGACACAAATACCTACACGTGGTTATTTTGTGGATTACAAAAAAGAGACTGCAAGTACATCTTCATGTGGCTTAGGACCTTGTGCATGTCACTTACCTAATGAGGATGGACAGGTTGTATGTTACATGCAAAGAGAATAAACCTAGTGATTGAATTATTGTATCGTCGTAGTAATGGCCAGCCAATTAGTGACCTTCGTAGCTTTACTCCACATGACCCCTTGGATCGCTTCCAAATGTCTTGTCACGCAACATTTCCTCCTTTAGTATTTTGACAGTTTTGATCACCTTGTTGGGGTGAGTGTATAAAAATACATAAGTCTTGATGCTTCAAGTCTTTTTGAAAAAATTAATGGTGTAATTATATGTATACAAAGAATCTTCTTGATCACATTGAGCTACGCTCTTCTTTATGCATGCTTTTAAATCAGCCACCTCGACGCTATCACGCATGCCATGGTCATCCTAAAACCCCAAAACATCGAGACTATAACATCCTTATCTTTGCACATGTATACATGCACTCATTGTTTCTTATAGGCAGCACGGAGGTGAAGTTATGTCTTAAACTTAAACACACAAGCATCCAGCTGTCCTTTGTTTTATCTCAGCCCATTCTCTTCAATTGTTCACTATTCGTGCTGTTTTGTGTACAATGCATGGTAATGGAGCATAATGGAAATACTCAAAGGAGCAAGTGACAAAGTTATTTATACGCATTTGGCATTTGAAACTTCATGAACCTTGCAACAAAGATGGTGAAAGGAGAAAGCATACTAGAGAAGAAGTAACTGTAACAAAAAAGGAACCAGGTACAAAGGGACAATTGTATGTATGCCACAAGAGTATTCAGGTGAGGAATGATGTAAATGCCAAGCTGTTCGAAACCTGACACTAAAACTTTTTCTATTCCAACCAAACTGGTAATGGATCCACCAAGCCAAGAAATTCCATTGCCACCGTTGTTTCCTTCTGGGTGACACCCGCAGTGAGAACAAGACACACAAGTTGGAATGAACGTATACAAAAAGAAAGTGCACCACAGGCTATCAGTGTTCAAAAGCCCCAATAACGATGTTGAATGACAACTAGATATGGCAGTGGAAATGTTGTAGCACCTGCTAAGAAATCAAGTACCTTTTGGTAAAGAGAAGCATTGAAATTGGAATTCAACGTCATGCCCATCTTGCCCTCACCAAAGTGTATGACTTTACATGCTCGGAAGGGCCAATAACTGTGGCAACATTTTTTAGAATTTCACTTCAAAATCACTACGGCCAATAATGACAGTAAACCAAACAAAAAACAGCTACTTAGCTTTTATGTGGCATGAGCTAAAGTTGGTGAAGCCTACATAAATGGAATGCAATGCGGGTTGAGACCTTTGATGCCTAAGGAACGTCTCATGCTGTGAGCCTTGTAAAACTGAGATAAAGCATACCACCTCTTGAGAAAACTCATCCAACATGGTAACACTCCTTGGTTCAACCGAAGGGCCAAAAGAACATTGTTCATGCCGTCACTGTACGTTTATGGGGAGTGAACAAGTGTTTGGATGAAAAATGCAAATTGTAGTGGCCACTTCAATAGTGTAGTATGGCATACGTGTAAAGTCATCAATAGGTCCATCATCACTCGTCCGGAGCCTAAATCTCACTAAAAATTGACCTCAAACATATGACACATGTTACTTGTCGGTGGCACGTGAACTTGAGACAAACAGTTGAAACATAAGGTCCAAAAATTGCTACTGTAACAAAGTTTAGGACCTACCAAAACAAATATAAGGTAGAAAACCATGTTCAAAGCAGCTGAATGCATAACCTCTATTTTTTTCAAGAACAAAAAAAAGGCACTACTAGGATATGCAAGATAGTATTCACGTGCAAATGTGGTCGTTGTTTTATCGGTTTCTTTGGCCAAATCTTCGATGGTGGAGGAACACGACTGCACCAAAGAAGTCGATGAAAGTCATTGATTGGCTATTGTCTGTAATTGTGTTTGGACATCTTCAATGTCTCTTAGTGGTTCTTTAACTACAACCATTGATTCATACTTTACTATGCCAAAATTTCAACCACTCTTTGTGATACCATCTAAACAACCACCGAGTGAGAATGGGACTACAACCAAAGAAAACAATGCGTAGTTGGGGAAAGCTATCATGTTCGCATCTGCTACATTGCAACGGGAGGGCAAGGCTGACCCTCCCACCTCGCGATAGCATGGGGGTGGCTTGCAGCCACCCCTCGTTATTGTGAGGGTTGGCTGTTGGCCAGCCACCCGCTGGATATCGGTCGGCCGGGGGCTGGATGGCTGGGTGGCCGACGGCCAGTCAAGTGACTGGCTGGCCACCCGCCGGCGAGCCGCCAGCCGCCAATTGAGCAGGTGGACCAATCGGCGGCCAAGAGGCCACAAGGCCTCGAGGGCTGGGGCTTGTGGCCTCATGCCCTTGCCCTCGTTTGCCCTCCTTGCTCATGCAAGCAAGCGAGGACAAGGGATGGCGTGAGAGCAAGATCAAGGTACGCACGAGAGAAGTCATTGCAAAATCACCGATCGTGCCTCACACGTAACGATTTTGCGCCGACGTATCAAAAACAAAGCTTGAGTTTGTTTAGGTCAAACTTCGAGTGTCAAAGCCGGAAAACTTCTACGAACTCATGTGTTTGTGGCTATATCCCCCTCGACTCGGACCCAAAACGAGGGGGCAAGGTAAAAACAAAAATTGGCCGTCCGAAGACCTGAAACTTTTTAGTCTCCCTGCACGGGTCATTGATGGTGATTTCCCCCAAGAGTGATGCAGAGGGGAAAATCCCCCGAGAGAGCTATGGATGCCATTCTGCAAACTCTCACAACGACCTAAGTGCAGGAGCTAGAGACACGGCCCATTGTAGTAGTTCTCAAAGTAGGAGCAATATTGCGACCGAGTGTGCAACGGTTTTGGTGGCTACAAGAGACATAGAATGCCACAAGTAGATCCAGAAGCTCTAGAAACACCACAAGGAGACATCGGTTCAGAACGTAACCATTCTCATCACCACAAAGCTTGTTAAAATAACCTTGAGGAGCTGTTTCTATCCTCATCCTCCCTCCACGCCTCCCTCCCTTGAGTTATTTGATTTTTCCTTAGACGGTGTTAGAAGTGCCGACCTTCAAAACCATCATTTCCCCCCTCTACTCAAGACTCCAACCTTTGAAGTTGAGATTGGGGAATTTCCTTCCCCTAAGTGCAGAGATTTTTACGGCTTGAGAGGAGAAGAAAAAGGAGGAAGCCAACACTTGGGGAATTTTTGGAGGCCTCCCCATCTCCGTGGAGTACAAACGAGCCATCTCAGAGCAGGCAAAAGATGTGCTAAGAGGACTCAAGTGGAGGCCAAAAGACAAGATTGAAGGCACAAGGAGTGAGGGAGAAGTGTGCAAGGGTGGGAAATCTAAGTTAGAGTTGACCCTTCTCCCCTTCTTCTCGCCGTGGGAGAGGTGCTCAACTTTGTTTAGCTTATTTGTTCTTTTGTCTTTATTCTCTTTTCTTAGAGATTTCTACATTGCCTAGTGCCATGAGTCACGGCTTGGGGTTTTGCCTAGAATGCACACAATTGTGCGGACTGTGGTGGCCTTGAAAAACAATATCTTTTTACCATGTTATTGTTCCGACCTTGGTGGCTTAGAAAGATGAGAGTACATTTGATAAATACCTCACCGATCACGTGAGCAAGGTGACTTTGGGAGGCGACACCTCCTCAAGGTTGTGGGGTGACCCACACAATTGTCTTCACGTGCTATTGGTACCGGTGACAAAATGAGAAGTGCTGAATAATCAAAGACCAAGAAGGGTAAGGTGGTGACGGCCTCACTCCATGCCCTCGGTGGATTTCAAAGCTTGGGAGTGGTTACAGTGAGTAAGGTCACCAAACCAAATGCAACCTTACACGTGGGCGGTCTCCGTATGACAGAGGCCACGCATGAGGAGGACAATCTGAACATGGACCCCGACAAAGAGCACAACATTGACCATGGAATAGGCAACGAGGATTACAATAATCGCCATTGTCATGTGGCGATCCCAATCCGATCGCTCAAGAGGGGCAAGACGCCCACAGGATTACCTAAAGCTGCCAACAACAACGAGGTTTTTGACAACAACAAAGGCACCGAGAATAGTCACGTAAGACGTTTTCACGAGCATGAGCAAGAAAACGTCACTGCAAAGGCAATTTGCAATAACCACTCGAGGCTTGCTTAATTGGCTGCCAAGGCGGGGGGGCAACTCAAGATCACCACCAATGGTGGAGGTGCAACACCAACCCAGGAGTGAGGGTGGATCTCCCTTCCTACGATGTGGCTGCGATGGGACAACTCAACACCCACTTAGGTGTTGTAATTGACGACAGCCTCCTTTGGAAGGTGGGACTCCTCGAGGCATGTACGCGAACCTTACCCTCATATAGTGGGTAAAGGCGCACACACAGTATGAGACCCTTGAGGCTATCACTGATGCTCTGATGAAATCAGAGCCAAAGTCTTTGTTTTCCAACCTGTTGGCCCACGTCAGGTAGAGCATCACGGACCTCGTTTGTGATTGTTAGTTGTAACATCTGGCCGCTAATGAGGGAACCCGTCGATGTGACGGCCTTGACAAGGCATTGCATTTTTTTACCAGATATTGATGCAACAACAATTACGGTAGGCTACAGGTGCTAATGCCACCTCCGCGAGCATCAAAGACTTGCCAACCTCAAGGACTTTGGGGCCTGTCAAGAACATGTCCTTCGTCTTTAGTGTAGAGATACTCCATAAGGGCATGAAGCTGACCGATCGGTTGAATCTCATGGGGCACATTTTGCATTTCCATAAGGTGCTATTCGGGTAGTGGGGTGACCTCGCCATGATGTGACTTGAGGACAGACTCTTCAAGTACATGGTCAAGGAGTGGGGCACGTATCAACCAAACCTTGAGTGGCAACCCATGCCCTGGGAGGCCTTCTACGTTATCATGCGCCAGAAGTGCATCCAATGCGAGGAGGGCGCAACGCAACTTCCACAAGATCAAGGACTTCAGTTAGCTGGGTAGTTTGTTTGAGGCCTACTTGAGAAATTTCACTACACTCATGGAGGAAGCCAAAAGCTTCATCGAGGGCAGTGGGACCCGGACCTTCAAATATCTAGAGTGCTTGTTACTCAAGTAATCGCATGATGGCCTAGCCAGCAAGAAGCTGACAGGCAAGAGCACCATGACAGGAACCAGCCAAGCTTAGACAAATTGGATGATGTTATGTGACTACACGAGCAAAGTGTATTGGGCAAACCCAAAGTACTACTCCAATACACGACCAAGTATGCATGCAAAGCAAGGCTGAAACATACGCATGGACGCTTCATGGGCTGGTAAGTGACCCCAAAACCGGGCAGGGCCGAGGGCAAGAAGCCCGCAAATCCTCCAATCAAGAGGGTTGGTGGGCACAGCGTCCCCAACAACAAGCGTAGCCATGAAAATGACAAGATGCAAGCAACATGTGAGCGTTGCAATGCCGCCTTCCGCGACGGACTCTGTCACAACTCCATGTAGCCTAGCCACTTTAGGGCCCAGTGCCCCAAGGCTGCTTGTGGTGGGCAAGAGGCCACGGTGTTGGCCGTAGCTTTGACGCCTCATGTGGATGGTGCAAGAGGAGGTCGCGAACAAGGACATTGACAAGGCTGCTGTCACGGAAATGGGTCTGGCCATGGTAATGGACAAGGCCGTGGTGCGGGTTTTCTCCACCCCTGGGTGATGCTAATGGGGACAACCTAGGGGAAAAACTGGATCACATGTGTGGGATCATGTCTCGTGACGATGTTGCTAAATAATTTGAGTTTTGAAAAGTTCAAACTCCTCCATTGCTTTCTCCCCTATTGTTGAACCTTGTTATGTACTTGTTGACCGAAATTGTCCACTACACCTTGCATCTTTATACGAGATGCATGGTGAAACATGCTTAGTGGTGGAGGCACCAACCATCGTGCACGAGTTTTATGACATAGTGATTGAGGCAAATGCCCTCCGAGCGGTGAGTCCCACCACATTTCTAGTGTCGTTAGTCGATGACTTTGACATTGTCAAAGTCACACGTGCCCACAAGATGTGTACTCGAGTGCGTGAATCAGAAGAATTGTGGTCCCAGTCGTACAGATTTTATGTTTATCACAAACTTGGCTAGCCATTGTTGAGCCTATTCACTCAAAGGAGTGGAGGTAACGTGATGATGCAGGTCAAAGGATACGTAATTAGCACACTAGACAACATACTGGCTGAAAATGACACATGACCCCTCCGTTAGGTTTGGCTTGACCCGACAAGTGCGCCTAAAGTACAAGCAATTAATGGCACAGACGTTATCGGCGAAAACTGTATGGTACCCGTGATCGGTACCTGTAAAGCAACATTTTGCATTCAAATTCACACACGGATTATCACGTTGTAAGTACTCAGCCTTCTTGACCCGTGCAATGTGGTACTAGGTGATTCCAGGCTCTATGAAGACAAGGCTCTGATATGCTTACATTCAAAACACTTGATCATTCAAAAGGGACAGCATCAATACTTATTGATTCCAAGTACGGAATCGTCACTAGCCCTACTAGGTCCATGCCAACCCTTATTCGATGCAAGTCAAGAGACGTATTCAACAAGGGTGTCGATACTTCTTGGCTCAGCTATAGAAAGTGGAGGAAGAAGTGAAGGAAGACACGCCATAAGAGATAAGGTCTCTTATGACGGGGTTCTCGGGCGTATTCAAAGGCCCTCCAACTAGGCTTCCACCGGCATGACACATGGGCTACACGATTCCACTACAACTAGAGGCGACTCCTCCGTTCAGACTCTTCTATTGCCTTAGTCAAGCAGAAAGCCAAGGGGATGAATGCCAAATCACATAGTACCATAGAAAAGGGTGGAATGAACCGTCGGAATCCTCTAACAACTCCCTATCCGTAGGAATCCATGGGGGTGCGTCTTCATGGAATTTATTACTGTTCTTTTGGACACGGCGCATTGTGGTCACAATGCAATACTAGTGGTTGTAGGTCTTCTGAAAAGAATGAAACATGTCATTCGTACAACCACTTATGTGAACAAAGAGAAGACCACTCGTCTCTTCTCTGGGGGTGTCGCAAACTACCACGGGTTGCCGTTGGACACAATCTCCAATTGAGAAGAAACTTGCTAGTAAGTTCCGTCAAAAGATGCATGAGTACTACAGCCACGAGTCGCAAATTCTGACAGCTTTTTACCCTAGAATAGATGGACAGACAAAGTACATGGATCACACTCTAGAGTAGATGCTCCGCATGTACTTAGATCTTGTCATGATCGAATGGGATGAATTCATGGCACCGACAAAGTTTGCAACGAATAACTCCGTGAATGAGTCCATACACTTCACACGTCTTGTATTGAACAGTGGCCGGAAACCAACAGTGCCCTCTTGATTGATGAAAGATGGGAGTACAAGAGGGCAGGTTCCTTTTGTAGGATTCCTTCTATTCTGTAGAAAAAACCCTAACCAGCGCATGGGATCCTCGTTGTAGGAGGCAAAGGGTTACCTTCAAGATGCCTGGCAATGATAAAAGGCATACACAGACAAGAGCTGCCATGACGTCTCATTCGGCATCGGTGACATAGTGCTATTTAGAACTGAGAAACTTTGGCTAAAGTTGCCATGGGTGCAAAAATTTCTACCGAAGTGGATTGGGTCGTTTCTCATCATTGCACACATCGGGCCAGTGGCATGCCGATTTCTATTTTTGCCGAGTATGAAGGTACATGATGTATTTCATGCGAGCTTGTCAGCTCCATACATGGAAGGGGGAACCATTCAATCGCCATCAACAGTCCTTACTATCGACGGTCAATAGGAGGTCCCACACCATACTATGGCACACATCAAACTAAGTGATAAACATTCCTTTCATCCAAGTGAATGCTTTTTTGGAATGTTAGGCCATTCACATATCTACAGTACTATACAAGATGTATCAGATCTACATGGTACACGACAATGGACTTGTGGTAGTCACAAGCACATTACAAATGTATTCGTGTTGCGTAGAAAGATGACTATGTGTCATATGCACCAACCGCCATGCCCATAAACATAGATAGACTAAATGCACATCATGGATGGAGATCCTCAAGCCTAAAACTGACTACAACATCAAATACAGGCCTATGGAATGCGTTTTGGTAAATTCATTGGGTTGGCAACAAGAGTAAGGCTCTTGCATCAAGCAGCATGCCACACATGGAGCAAGACTCTTACATCAAGCAACTGGCTTCAAAAGCCTTGAAGTTTTGGTGGATGATGCAATCTCCTTTTCCAGTTTGACGCTCCTTATTTGCAGTGTCTATTGACTTCCCAGGTTTGTGTTCCACCAAGTTAAAAACTATGATGCATGCAATTTGAGGATTTCTGCAACATTTTGATACGTTTGACACTTTGGAGGCCAATAACGAAATGGATGGGGACCATTTTGACGCTATTCCAATGTGGACGAATGGAGCATGTGTTGTGCAACCCCTTGTGGACTTGAACTTTGGTGTAGAGGTGGACGCATATGGAAAGAAGGAGTGAGTACAAGTTGACCCGAACAAAGTGCATTGCCATGGTCGTGACTCCAACGACCTTGGTTGAAACCTTAAAAAGACGGAGATTCTGGATTCCGCATGCCCGTCGATGAAGTTTTGAGGTAGTGGTGGAGAAGCCATGCTCCCACAAGAGATGCCTCCACCTGTGGACATTGAGGTTGGGGGTGGGGGGAGTTAGCTTCCAGTCGACGATTTCACTGCTTGGGAATGGTGCGTAGGAAGCTCTCCGTATGAGCGCGAATAGCTCTACAGGAGCGGGGGCCAGGCTTGAGGAGGAGAGGTATGGAGTGCCATCCACTTGGCATACTCAGTTCTTAGGTGGTGTTCCTCCTGTTATGGGAGAGCATTGTTAGCTGGGACATCCGATGGTGGTAGACAGGCTTCGAAATCTATTGCAACAAGCGGTGGTGCTGCTCGTGGCAGCAATAGTAGGGGTGGGGGAGGCATTGGTGGAGACGAGGTAGTAGTGTGCATGTTTCGAGATGGGCTTGGATCACCCAGAGGCACCACCAAATCTGGTTTGTCCGCTGGACGTAATGTGGCTGAAGTTGCATCATAGCTCACCCAATGCCTTAACCGCCTGGCAGGTATGGACTGTGGACCGTGATTGAATTAGGCTATTCATGTCTTTGACAAGGATTTTGACGTGGGCCCGAAGTTTAAGGCAGAGGTTTTGGTGCTTTTGGCTGAATATCTTGCAATAATGCAGGCATTTGTGGAAGCAGACCAGGAGGTATAGAAGCTATGGAGCAATGCCACATTGTTACTTTGTGCTTCGGTAACCTTTCCTCATTCCTCTATTTCTTTTTCTTACCTTGCAGCGTGTGATGTACACGTGTTCATGGTGCGATCCATTGGCATGCCATAACAAGGTGTTTGCGTGGATGTTACATGTCTTTGGAGCAAAACATTTTGTAAGCCATGTTGGTTCACTCTGACATTTTTCCACTTATGCGCGTGTACTTCGTTGCAATCTTGAAGGCCATGGCTACATATGCAAGTGTGGAAAGTGGCACATGCCTGCGTTTACTTCCAGCTCGTGGTTTGGCTGGGATGGGGTTGGCCACATTGAGGGGACTGGTCGTGTGTAATCAATGCAAATATACCAAAGAGGTAGAAATACAAAAGTTGGCTAATGACAAGGGGTATGCTGTAGGTAGTAAAGCAAGGTTCCAATCCGTGTCAACATTGCCCAGTACTTGGGCATCATTTGCCTTGTGCCAAGTGACTTACTGGTGTTCTAGTGATCAATTGCATGGTTTAGACTATACTATAGAGTAGAACATGCGATGGCATAGGAAATGTGCCCTTGCTTGGTTATTGAAATGAACTAAACACATGCATTTTGCCCGTGGATGCACAATGGGCAGATCAATCAATGGATGATATGTCTTTCTACATCAAGTGAAATGACCGCACCTTCACGTAACCGAAATGTACCATGGTTTAAATTGTAATTCATGCAAAAGTAGTGTGAAGAGCTTGGGTAGCACAATTCTTGCCATGCTATGCACGCAAAGTGGCATATGCCAAGCACATGTGCCGTGCAATGCCTAGATGCCATTGTCTTTCCTCCTGGGTATCCAATGAGCCAGGAGGGGCCTCATTGTTGTTTTGTAGCCAACGTCTGGCCTCTTCGATGTCAAGTACGAAACCATCATAGAAGTGGTCACCCAGTCCTACACACCTGATGAACACGTTGTGTACATTGCTAATGGCAACAACACCATCACATTACATACGAAGCGAGTAGCCTCCCATGATGTGAAGGACATTGAATTCATGATTAAACTATGCCAAAACTCTCTCCACAGCCATCCTCAACAAGAATGCTTAGAATATATCTTGCTTGTATGGCCCTTGATCAACACCTTCGTCATGAAGAT
Source organism: Penium margaritaceum (assembly GCA_023375785.1). Lineage (NCBI taxonomy): Eukaryota > Viridiplantae > Streptophyta > Zygnematophyceae > Desmidiales > Peniaceae > Penium > Penium margaritaceum. The sequence continues at coordinate 110,443 of SZWC01004782.1, read as the reverse complement.
GGTACCATGTACCAACGAAGGGTGTAACCACTAACTGAGGGAGTTAGCAGTTTGCATCAACGAGGTAATGGCGTCCTTCGGGGATGTTTGTTCCATGATTTGTTATGTTACAAAGCATGGGATCATCGTGTGCATTGCCCTCCCATCGAGAATGCACCCACGTTATCGTCTCATCCAAAGAGGCATGAAGTACAACGTTTTGCATCTTCTCACTTTTCCGATTGAAGTACCACCCATGTTGCGCTAGTGGGAACCATGCTCATATGTGAGTACTATCGAGGCCGCCAAGACAATGTTAGAATAAAAATTACAGGAGAAACGCAAGTAAGTTGCTATTGATTCGAGATGGTCGTCCATGGCTGCAGCTTACTCCGTCAAGGCACACGTAAGTGGAAGTGGTTGGATCACAACAAGAAATATGATTTTGCTACTGTGATGAGCAAAATATTGGACTTCCCACCACAAAGGTCAACCCTCGTCCTAGCGTGTGGTGTAATGGCTTGCCATCTGTGGCAACGTTGTGGCAAGGGGTCACAGCCACGAACAAAGACTATGACCTCTCACTGATTTTGTTGGGCAAAATGATGTTTTCAACACACATCCACGGATGCGTTTATGATTCCCTAGGTAGACCACACATGATTCAAACCTTCCGGCATGTTGCATACCAGACGTACACGAGTCCCTGCACTTTCCGAAATGGACATTTATGTTGTTACACAACTAGCCCACCATGAGTTGAGACCCTGATTTTAGCTCTAAAGGTCAAGGAGAATCCAACCAACTTCCCTCTCTCTGCGACGTTCCTTCTCGTGCGTTTTGACAACTTTGACCACCTTCGAGATTTGTCAACAAAAGTCTCGCAATATGTCGGTCGACTTCTTGACGCATCGAGATCTATGGAGATGCATATTACATATTCACCATCGATGTTCTAAGGCCCCAAATTCATCAACGGAGCTTCTCGATCCAACCACCCATCATGCAATTCCACACGCGTCGCCTGACAATCCACCCCGACGACCCCGACGACGTCTCATTTCTAACTTGACACCTGTTTGTATTTGTTCAGTTGTTCCGACACATGTAAACAAAGTACACTTCTCGCTAACTGAACATTGCTCGTGTCCCAAACTCCCAACCCGTGCTCTGCCTCACAAATCATACCTGTTCAACATCCATGCTCCATTTAGTAGAACACTTGGTATCACAACACAACTGTGCTCGAGGGCCAGCTGACTGCTTTACTCATCTATAGGACTACCTCGTACAAGATGTCAGCACATCTTGCATGTCAAGACTCTGCAGACTTCGTGACCATGACGTAAAGCAAGCGAGCCCACCCGACGATCAGCAGGGGGTCTTCGGTAATGACTTCAGCAATGGAGGAGCAGAACGTGACCATACACGTGAGCCCTGAGGCGGCGACGAGTGCTGGCGTGGCAACTTATGCGACAGATGGGTCAGCTACGACGGCTCTGATGGCCAATCTGGTCACGGACTCGGCGGCGGTAAACCAACTGCCCGTACTGACTCCCTCGATGTTTGCAACAAGAGCGAAAGGTAACATTAGATGGCAGGTGCGGATCAACAATGAAGTGGCAAACCGTGACTTCATGCTCAATGGAGTCAACAACCATCTAATCCAACAACTAAACGTCGCGATGGTGGTTCTTCGCAATGCAAGTGTACAAGAGGCCGAGCTCGTCGACATAATCACCCAACTCTCAAACGAACCCCAAATTGTCCCATCCCCCATGAACCATCTGGTCCCGCAAATAATAAAAGACTGGTAGTTTGGATATGGCTGACAAACTTGGAGGTGTACTTCACTACTAGTGGATTTAAGGACTGTCATAAGAAATTTGACCTCGTGGCCGCCAGTTTGCATGGCACGGCATTCAACTGAGTTGGCGGTCTGACCTAAAGGCCATCCAATGGTATCCAGAGATGGGTGGGGCCTCATCAACCTCCAACGGTGTCCATCTGGCATCGTCAACCGCATGCGTTCTACTTTTGGAGCTGATCAACCAGCAATGGCAAGACGCGCTCACGCCACCAACTGGTTGGAATGAATAACCGCACACGGTTCTTGCATTATTTGGACGGATGAACAAGGAATATAATACTACATACAAACTCCTACGCCTTTGTCATCATTCCAACATGGCAAAGTACACACGAAGATTTCGCAAAATCATTACTGGTGTAGACATTGCCCCCAGTGAACTCTGTTTTCACTACAACAACATGAAATGGGACATCCGACGAGCGATCACCATTCTTGGCATCCAAACGACTTACCATAAATGATCGCAACAACGGGATGGATCGATAGCAGTAACTGCAACGCTCAAATCAATAAATCATGTGGCTGGAGGTCCCCCACCCAAAATGGAGCGAAAGTCAGAGAAGAAAACGAGTCAACAAACAACAAAGGGTAAGAGTGAAAGGCACGACTCTTGTATAACAAGAGCAATCTACACCAAACGATTGCCCGTCTGAATGGCTCATTATATCATAAAGGGATTTCTAGATCACTAAGTTTGGCGAGGGGTACGAGGGCAACAAGCTGGCAACATTGTTGGAAGTGCAATCCCAAGGTTGCAAGAGTCGCCGAATGATATTGGCACTAATGGATGGAGTGGCCTCTCACAACTTTGTAAGAAACGACATGGATCGGAAGTTGGGTTTGCAGATCCAACCACGATTACTTGAAGGAAAGAGTGTTGACGAGATCTTGCAGGTACGGGGACTCTGAGAACCACTACGACTGCTAGTGGGAATCTTGCGAGACGTAACGGTCTGGAGGTCGTGTCAAATGATTGACTACAAAATCATTCTCTGCCGTACTTTCCTATACGAGTAGAACTCACAGCTCAACTAGAATAGTGGCAAGGTTTACGTTTAAGTCAATGGCGTCAAGCGACAGATTCCACGCACAAAGCAGAAGACAAGAATGGAAGCGGTAGAGGTAGAAGCACTAGAGGAAACCATCATGATTGAGAAACGACAACCTATGCAACTAATACCATGGAACATGGCCAAGCACAACATGCGACGAGGAGCTCGCGTGTGGCTCGTACACCTTGAGCCATTGGAGGAAGACAAAGTGGAAAATCCTGACTCATTAGCCTGATCGGCTTCATCGGCACCAACAAAGTTAACAATGGTTTATGTAGAATTCGTACTTCTCATCCAAGAGTTTGTGGATGTTTTCCCCGACAAGCTCCCGAAAACCTTGCCACCTAAGCGAGACATCGACCATCACATCAAACTCAAACCGGGCAACCGACCCACCGTTAGAGGAGCTTGTCCTATGAGCGACCATGAGCTTACCGAGTGAAAAAGGCAACTCGACAAGATGCTTGGTCGGAGGTTCATCCGTCCATCCACGCCACCATGTGCCACACTGGTACTAGCTGTGAAAAGGAAAGCTGGCAAGACGCGGATGTGTGTGGAGGACCAAACGTTGAACAACGCTACCATCAAGAACCGCCAACTTCTCCCCCATGCCGATACACTTTTCGACCAACTCCAAGGAGCTCGAATATTTACAAAAACCGATACACGCAACGCTTATCACTAGATATACGTGGTATACACTGACATCGAGAAGACGGCGTTCCAAATGCACTATGACATCTCGATTTTATAGTCGTGTCGTCCGGACACACGAATGCTTGGGCGACGTTCATGGCGGCAATGAACAACAACTTTTGCCCGTACCTCAACGATGTTGTCATGATATACCTCGGTGGCATTATGGAGTAATGTCGCATCACAGTGAGCATAATGGCCATCCGTAAAAGGTTATAGGAGCTAAAAAAAGAGGTAAAATCATAAAAGAACTATAAAGGTGTGACTTCTTTCGCCGTTCGATCGAGTTTGTGGGTCACGTCATCAATGACGAACCGATCACCATGGGTTTGAAAAAGAGAATAGTAGTCGCTGATTGGCCAATGCCGACCAAAGTCCAAGACCTTTCAATTCCTCCTTGGCTTCTCCAACTACTATCGGCATTTCGTATGGAACTATGCCCGAGTGTCAGTGCCTCTCTCCGACCTCACTAAACAAGAAAAACAAGTGATAGTGGAGAGACAACAAACAAGAAGCGTCCACCACCTTACGTAATGCTCTGACGTTGGCGCCAACCCTGTGATTGGCCGATACAACAATCGACTATATCATGGCTACCGACCCCTTCGACCGAGCCATTGGCACAACTCTCCGCGATCACAGTAGCAGGGAGCATCCGGTCGCATACATGCCGCAAATGCTACACGTACCGGAATTCAACTGCAACATTGACAAGGAGATGTTAGCAGTCATACTCGCATTTAAGATGTGGTGGTGCTATCTTGAATGTCGCCGATGCATCTACGCATCAACCATCACGTGCCAAAAAATCTAAAGACACAACCAAACCTCGGTTTACGTCAAACTCGATAGATGGAGTTTCTTGAGTTCGGGTTCAACTACAATATCAAGTACCAACCGGGCAAAACCAGCCCAGCAGATGCTCTCAGCCACCGATCGGGCCTTATGGCTGAGGCAACGACACTTCAATTGTAACGAGGTTCGTTTCTCGTGTAGTTGTTCACAAATGGCTGTGACCAACACGGTGGATACGATGAAGCCAAGTTCTGGCATGACGCACCCTATTGGCGTTCACGATACACTCCCCAAGTGGTCGTAGCTCATACGACAAACTCCGTTGCATGCTGCCCAAGGAGTGCCACGACAACTGTTTAAGAGGGCATTTTGAAGAAGACAAGATGTTGAAGAAGCTGGTAAGAACTTTTGGCAAGACAAAATGCAAACTGCATGGTGTGGGACGTGTTAGCAACAAGAATTCAGTCGCATGAAACCATTCGGGCTTCTATACCTGCTACCCATTCGAACAAAACCGTGGGCCGACATCTCCACGGATTTCATCACTGGACAACCGGTCACACCTGAGGGATATGATACAATCCTCGTGGTGCTAGACATGCTATATAGAGTATCCCACTTAACCCCGACGACGACCATTTTCTCCGCAGAGGGTAAAACACGGGTGTTTCTAAAGATCGTCGTGTTGCTACAAGGTGTATCGAGAACCATCACAGGCGATAGAGACGACTGATTTACGAGCCATTTTTGGCGCAAACTGATGACTCGCTAAGATGGTTGAATCCAGCTTTCCAAAGTGTTCCATCCGCAAGCCGACGGCCCATCCGACCGGACCAATCACACGCCCGAACAACTTTTCCGCACATTATACACGCTACACGACACGGACTGGGCAGCCAAGTTCGTGACCGCTGAGCTTGCATGTGACTCGGTGACGTCCACTACAACATGGAAAACTCCCTTTGAAGTGGTTTATGGCAAAATTCTTGCCACACCACCTGGATTTCACAAATAGAGCAACATTCCCGTGGTCAACATCCAACATTGCGACTTCTTCACCATTTGGGACAAAACACGATAGACGCTCACGAAGACAAGAGCGGGAACGAAGGGAGCAGCCGACCGTCGTCGTAACAATGACGTGTTTACCGCTGGCGGAAAAGTCCTCCTTAGTCTGGCAAACATCAAACTTCATAGAGACGACTGTCCAAAACTTAATCCTTAATGGTTGGGATCGTTTCAAACGGAGCTCATGCAAAACCCCAATGGTTACGCGACTCAAACTCTTCGGCACCATACAAGTTCATCCGGTGTTTCACTTCAACAAGCTGAAGCACTATCGGGATCGCGATGCGAACGTTTCCTATAGGTATGTGCCTCCCCTCTCTCATATGAATGTGGATGAAGATACAGAGTACATCATCGAGGACATCCTCGTCCATCGACGATGTGGCAAGAGAACGGAATAGCTTGTTAAGTGGCACGGCTACGACGTCGCGCATAAGAGTTGGGAACTCTACGACCATGCAATGTCGATCACTTGATCAACGAGTATCATCACTGTCACCGGGCTTCATTTGTAAGTGCGTCGGGACGTTGTGACTAAAAGGCGGTGAAATGTTACGTCCTAGACGTACAAGAGTCCCTAAGCTTTCCGAATGGGCATTTATACTGTTACACATGCACCGCACTATGTCGAGACCTTGGTTTTTGCTCCGAAGGTCGAGGGCAATTCGGCCAACTGCCTATTGGTTTTTTTGCATCTCTCATTGTGCTCTGTTGTGTCCTCCCGGCTTGTGTACATCGGTGTGCAGATGACTGACGGAGAGACTCGACGCTGATGGAGTGTCGTCCGGTGGAGCCGACGCACGCCGAGGTCCTCTCGCTGTTCGCTGGAGCCTCCTCTCTCTGGCGACGCGCTCAGCTCCATCGGCAGGCCTCCTCAGTGGTCGTGCTGCCAGCGGTCATTGACACCACAGTTGCTGCTTGCATGCGTCCAGCGCGTCCCATCGCATCTGCATCGTCATGCACTGCCTAGGGTCCCAGTTGCATGTTGCATGGCCCTGTTTGGCAGGATAAACCGTTGTGGGCACTATCTGGGTTTAGGCTGCCATAACTCCTCGCTACTATTTTTCTAGCAGATTCTGACCGCACGGCTGTGTTCGCAGCGTCGGTATTATGGTATGGTCCATTTTTCAGGCAAAACAGACGATGCCCGGGTTTTGGGCTGTCGGCTGCCTGGCAGGCCTCACCGAGAAAACCTGCCAGCCTGAACTGAGCTATTTTCTGATTGGCTGATGAACTGAGTAACAAGCTCTACAGAGCTGGGGGGGGGGNTTCTGACCGCACGGCTGCGTTCGCAGCGTCGGTATTATGGTATGGTCCAGTTTTCAGGCAAAACGGACGACGCCCGGGTTTTGGGCTGTCGGCTGCCTGGCAGGCCTCACCGAGAAAACCTGCCAGCCTGAACTGAGCTATTTTCTGATTGGCTGATGAACTGAGTAACAAGCTCTACAGAGCTGGGGGGGGCCTAGAACTTGGAGGGGTCTCCCATTGTTGTTCATTCTTCATTCCTACTCAGTCATGATCAGTTTTCAGCTGCTTTCTGGCGCTAACTCTAACGCGAGCGTTTCTGAGTAACAAAACCCAGAGCTTCCAGACTTAGACTCTAGAGCAGCAGACTGAGGGGGCAGCTGACTTAAGCAACGAGCGTGGAAGCCCGCACGCTGCATCAACAACGCTGCTGCCCCAACCTGCTGCATAGTTTCCTTTTTGGTATCAGAGCCAGAGCGTAGCAGCAGCAGCAGAAGACTGGCGAACAGGTGCCAGACAACGCCGGCGGACCTCCCATACGCGCCAGTGCAGGGGAAATGCTGCCGGGTTTTCTCCGACAGCATTGACCCTCCTGGTGGCGGCGTCAGAATTTTTCCCACGGCCACTAGGCCAGGGGAAATGCTGCCGAAATTTTTTTGACAGCACTGACCCCCACGCGTGACGCGAGGAGGTGAGTGGCAGGCGGCGTCTGACGTCTGTGGGCGACGACGCACGCGGCAACGTCACCCAGGTACAGTGACTGGCACCACCAGCAGCAGCAGGCAGAAGCAGCAGCTCGCAGCAGCCCGCAGCAGCAGCAGCTCGCAGCAGCAACAACAGTAGCTCGCAGCAGTAGGAGCAGCAGCCCGCAGCAGCAGCAGCTCGTAGCAACAGCAGCAGCAGCGTGCAGCAGCAGCAGCGGTGTGCAGCAGCAGCAGCAGCCCGCAGCAGCAGCCGGCTGCAGCACCTCGCAGCAGCAGCAGGCAGCAGCCGCAGCACGTAGTAGCTGCAGCAGCGTGCAGCAGCAGCAGCGGGCTGCAGCAGCTGCTGCAGCGAGCTACAGCAGCCGACAGCTGCAGCAGCAGTAGCAGTAACGAGCAGCAGCTGCCAGCCGCGACTGCTGCTGCCCGGTGCTCGCAGCGAGCGAGCAGCGAGCAGCAGCTCGCTGCTGCAAGCGAGCAGCAGCTCGCTGCTGCTGGGCGAGCAGCAGCCCGCTGCTCGCAACAGGTAGCGGGCTGCTGCCCGCTGTTGACAAAAGAAACAAAAAAAAACAAAAACAAAAAAAAAGAGACAGCAAAACAAATCCCCCACCCCCGCAGCTCGCTGTAGCAGCCTGCAACTGCAGCGAGCGGCTGCTGCAGCACGCAGCAGCTGCAGCAACACTCAGCTGCAGCAGCTCGCTGCTACAGGAGTAGCAGTCACAACAGCTGTTACAGCTCGCAGCACTAGCAACAGCAGCTGTAGCACCCGTAGTAGCAGCAACAGCAGCAGTAGTAGCAGCAGCAGCAGTAGCAGCAGCAAACAGGTACAACAGCAGCAGCAGCAGCAGCAACAGCAGCAGCAGCTGCAGCAGCAGCAGCAGCTGCAGCAGCAGCAGCAGCAACAGCAGCAGCAGCAACAGTAGCAGCAGTAGTAGCAACAACAGCAGCAGCAGCTGCAGCAGCATCTGCAGCAGCATCAGCACCAACAACAGCAGCGGCGGCCCAAACATTTGCCGCTGCTGTTGTCAGCACCCCTCTACTGACGTCACTACTGACGTCATCAACAGAGAAAGAAAAAAGAAAGAAAAAAAGGGGAGGCCGGGGGAGAAAACAGTGGCACTGCACACACGCAGTTCCCTTTGCTGACGTCAGCCATCCTCGGCTGACGTCACTGGTGACATCAGTAGCACAGAAAAAAAGAAAAACAAAACAAAAGGGGACGAGAGGCATCTTTAACCACCATGACCAACAGCCCCTCTGATGCGGGGTCCTCCTCCGTTGGGGGAGGGACCCCTAGCCCCCCTTTTGTGCAGCAGCTGCAGCAGCAGCAGCAGCAGCTGCAGCAGCAGCAGCAGCAGCAGCAGCCGCAACAGGAGGAGCAGCAGCAGCAGCAGTAGCAGCAGCAGCAGCCGCCGCAGCAGCAGCAGCAACAGCAGCAGTAGCAGGAGCAGCAGTTGCCCTCTGGCATCGGCAGTGGCATCCGTGACCCACTCGCTGCTCTTCAGCTGCAGGTCGCCGCCTTGCTGCAGAGGCAGCACCAGCAGCAGCAGCAGCAGCCGCAGCCGCAGCAGTAACAGCAGCAGCAGTAGCAGTAGCAGCAACAGCAGCAGCAGCAACAACCGCAGCAACAGCAGTTGCCCTCTGGCATCGGTAGTGGCATCCCTGACCCACTCGCCGCTCTTCAGCTGCAACTCACCGCCTTGACGCAGCAGCTTGTGACGCTGCAGCCATCAGCTTCCCACACTACTACCGGTGTGCTGCCATCCTTCATCCCTCCAGGGCACGCCAGCCCAGCTGTGTCCGCTGCCACGCACTACCTAGCGTAGTAGCAGACTCAGCGCCAGCGGCAGACGGTGACCTCCGTCCTTGGCCCCACTCTGGGCGCCGGCCGCAGGCAGAAGGACTTTGAGACACCGCCGCCGCCGCTTAAGGCTGGCAAGCAGTTCCGGAGCAGGGAGCTCAGCTTCCGGATCTAGGCGCAAGGGGAGGGCCTATGGGTGTACTACACCCATCCCTATGACTCCACCCACGCCGACCAGCTATATGACGCTGGTCGCGCCGTCCGTGCCCTCGTCCTTGTCGCCCCTCCGGCTTCCCGCCTGGCACTGGAGTCTTTCCTCGGCGACTTCACCACTGGCGCCACACCAGACCCTACATCCGCATGGCACATCCTCACTCGGCCTCATCGTCTGTCCAGCGACGCTGAGATCAGCCGTCTGCTCCGAGAGTTCAACTCCCTGCGCATGGGGGAGACCGAGACAGTCACTGCCTACTGGCAGCGTGCGGAGGACATCCTGCGTCGTCTCGGCACAGCTGCTCCACCCCCTCTGTCCGCGCTCCTCACCATCAAGCGTGGCACCACCAGCGCGTACGCAGACGTCTTCGTCCACTACCCCCAGGACGTCCTCTCCACCATGGCAACCCAGGGCACCCTCATGCCCTGGGCATACGAGCTCTTCCTCCGCATTGAGGAAGCTCGCCAGGAGTCTGAACTCCATCGCACGGAGGCTCTCGCCTCCGTGGCCATCTCCTCCCCCGCCACAGCTACACCCGCCAGCTCCTCCGCCACCTCCTCTGCCAGCGCTTTGCCGACGGCGAAGAAGAAGCGTGGGAGCAAGAAGGGCAAGGGTCAGCAGCAGCAGTAGCAGCAGCAGCCGTCGATCGGGTCTGGCAGTGGTGGCTCTTCCTGCCACAACAGTGGCCAGCCTGGGCACGGGTGGTACACGTGCCCGCTGCTGATGGATGAGGCGTGCATCATCGCCACCATGCGTCGCCAGCGGGAGCGCCGTCTCGCCTCTGCCTCCGTCACTGTCGCCAGCTCTGACGCCTCGACCTCGTCTAGCGGCTCCACCACCCCGGTCGCCTCGCTTGTCCCGCAGACACCGACTCCGCAGCCGTCGGTGCCCCCGTTCCCTTCGGCGATTCCGTCCTCCTCCTACCCGGGCTCCGGCGCCGTCACACCGCACTCCGTCTTCGCTCCCGGGCCCTCCTCCCGTGAGTGTCAGCTGGAGCAGTTTTCGCGCTCCAACTCGGCCTGCCTCGCCCTCCTCCCCAGGGAAGTGCGAGTTGCGTCACCTCCTGCTCTCCTGCCCAGCCCTGCATGACTGAGACTGATCTGCGATCGTGTCCCATTTCCTCGTCTGCCTCGTCGTCGCCCGTGGCCTCCTCCGCCTCTCTTCTTGATGATGTTGCCTGGCTTTACGATTGGCAGTCCCGTTTCGCGCCTCCGTCCACCGCGTCCGCGTCCCTCGCCTGCTGCCATGTGACCGTTAGCAATCTAGCGACCCCGGTCCTGGTCCCTGCTGAGACCTGGATCATCGACTCCGAGGCCACGCATCACATGACGGCCTCTCGTGAGGCTTTCAGTATGCTCGGTCCTGTCGGCGATGTCTCTGGTGTCCGGACGGGCTCTGGACAGGTGTTGCCTGTCAGTGGTGTTTGCGTCGTTCGTTTTCGTGGTCCTGCCGGTGACGTCTTTCTGACCGATGTCCTCTTCGTCCCTGGTCTCGAGCTCAGCCTCCTGTCCGTGACTGCCCTTGACCGCATGAGCATGGATGTTGTGCACTCGCGTGGTGTTGGCACTGTGTCGTTGCGTCCGTCTGGTCTTGTCGTCCTGCACGCCATCGCCCGTGGAAACCTGTGGCATGTTCCTCGTCACTCCTCTTCTTCTCCCGTCTCCTCCTCGTCGGCCGCCACAGGCCATGTGCTCGTCACCAGTACGCTTTCTCCTCAGCACACCCGCCTCTTGCACCGCCGCCTCTGCCACGTCCACTTTGCCGTTGTGGACAGCATGCTTCGCACCCAGCCTGCCTCGAGCCTTGACCCGGAGACTTTCCCTCTCCCGTGCCCCACTGAGTGCATTGACTGCGATCAGGGGAAGATGCACCGGTCCACGTACCCCTTGTCTGCCTCCCGTGCATCTGCCCCTCTAGACCTTGTGCATTTGGATGTCATGGGCCCTCTCCCCACCGAGTCGGTCGGCGAACATGGCCGCTTTGTCCTCACCCTCACGGACGACTACTCTCGCTATCGCTGGGTCTTCTGCCTTAGGCAGAAGAGCGATGTCGCCCGGGCCATCCAGGACTGGCTTATCCTCGCAGAGCGCGCGTGTGGCCGCTCCCTTCGCCGCTTTTGCTCCGATTGCGGTGGCGAGTACATGGGTGAGGCCACGACTTTCCTTGCCTCACGCGGGATCCACCACGAGACATGCGCACCCTACACCCCCGCCCAGAACGGTGTCTCCGAGCGGTGGAACCGGACCATGGCCGACGCCATCCGCACCATGCGTGTCGAGTCCGGTCTCTCCGAGGGCTTCTACTTTGAAGCCATGGCCTACATGACCTGGGTCTGGAACCGGATTCCCCACGGTCCCCTTCCCTGTCATTCCACGCCGTACCAACATTGGTGCGGTCAGCGCGCTGACCTCCGCCCCGCTCGCGTCTGGGGTTGTGTCGCCATTGTCTGGCTGCCCGCCCCGCAGGAGGGCGACAAGCTCGCCCCCCGCGGCCATCCCTACACCTTCCTCGGTGTCTCTCGCCAGTCCAAGACCTGGCGCTTCTAGGACCCCTCCCGACACTGCATCGTCGTGTCCCGGGATGCCCTCTTCTTCGAGGACCTGTTTCCTCGCGACCTCATTCGCTCCGGCTCCTCTGTGTCTATCCCGTCGCGTGGGGGAGTGGTGAGTCCGTCCTCCGTCCTACAACGTCCAGGTGACACATTCTTCGGTCCCTCCGGGCCAACTGCCCCAATCGCGTCCGCTAGTCCCTCCGGGCCAGCTTTCCCAGCCGCGTTCGCTGGTCCCTCCGGGCCAGCTTCCCCAGCCGCGTCCGCTGGTCCCTCCGGGTCCGCTGGTCCCTCCGGGCCAGCTTCCCCAGCCACTTCTGCTGGTCCCTCCGGGCCAGCTGCCCCAGTCGCGTCCGCTGGTCCCTCCGGGCCAGCTGGCCCCGTCGCGTCAGCTGGTCCCTCTGGGCCAGCTACCCCAGCCGCGTTCGCTGGTCCCTCCGGGCCAGCTTCCCCAGTCGCGTCCGCTGGTCCCTCCGTGCCAACTGCCCCAGCCGCGTCCGCTGGTCCCTCCGGGCCAGCTGCCCCAGTCGCGTCCGCTGGTCCCTCCGGGCCAGCTGGCCCCGTCGCGTCAGCTGGTCCCTCCGGGCCAGCTGCCCCAG